>JASDQU010949731.1:0-13373 GCA_032191745.1 Picea mariana | reverse complement strand
AAGACCAGGGTTATACCTGAAGGAATTTTAGATGATATCATGGTTACTTTAGCCTCATGGGAATACCCAGTATATTTTCTTCTCATTCACTCAAAGGACCCTAACAAATTCCATCCCGTCATTTTAGGAAGACCTTGGTTAGCCACAACCAATGCATTCATTGGCTATAGAGAGGGAGAAATGACCATCTTAAATGGACTCTCTATCCAGAAGCTCTCCATTTACCCTTTGGCTCACCCTATCATGGAGAATCTATGGCGTCTTGAATGTACATATGAGAATGAGGACTGGGAAGAACCCGTATTGACAAGTGACCATGCATGGGAACTTCAGGAGCACACAACAGAAAATGTGTTAAACCAGTTTATTTATGCTATCACATGTGTGGATTTTCCACAGTATTTTCCCCAATTTGAGTACATGCTTGGGGAAGAATTCGAGATAGATGAGCCTTCCATGTATTATACTATGCCCTACGATATTAGTCCAACAAAAATTTTACATATAAACTATGGGCTAGATGAAGACCAACAGAAACAATTAGTAAGTATCCTTAAAGAACAATCAAGAGCATTCGCCTGGGAATACACTGAAATGAAGTGTATACACCCTGACACATGTATCCATCACATATACACCCAAGGGGAAGTAACACCTGTTAGGCAACCCCATAGAAGGATGAACCCAGCACTCAAAGATATAGTAAAGGAGGAGATCCAAAAGTTATTAAATTTCGGATTTATTTATCCCATCTCCGATAGTAAGTGGGTATCCCTGCTTGTAGTGGTTCCAAAGAAAGTGACCGGGAAATGGAGAATTTGTGTTGATTTCCGAGAACTCAATAAAGACACTCTGAAAGACTACATTCCTCTTCCTTTCATTGAACAAGTTCTGGATACCTTGTCTAGAAAGAAGTATTTTTCCTTTTTAGATGGGTACAGTGGGTAAAATTATATTCTTATAGCACCCGAGGACCAGGACAAGACTGCCTTTTCTTGTCCTTGGGGAACCTATGCCTATAGGTTCTTACCATTTGGATTGTGTAATGCTCCTACCACATTTCAACGAGAAGTACTAGGGATATTTGTCGATCTTATCCATGATTGTGTGGAGGTCTACATGGATGAATTCACAGCTTATGGAAACACTTACCAGGAAGCCTTAGACAACTTAGAAAAGGTCATTATGAGATGCCAAGAAATGAACCTATCTCTAAGTCATGAAAAATGTAAAATGTTGTTAATTGAAGGAGTCGTTCTAGGACATCATGTTTCATCTGAAGGGATAAAAATCAATCTTGCAAAGATTGTGGTCATCGTCATACTTCTACCCCCCAAGACTCAGAAATAGGTGAGAAGATTTATTGAACATGTCGGATACTACCGGTGGTTTATTGAAAATTTTACAAAGATTGTTGCACCCATGTTTGGATTACTAATAAAAGATGTTGATTTTGTTTGGACTGAGCAGTGCAAACTTCCTTTGAAACCCTGAAAGCTAAGTTTTCTATGGCACCAGTTCTTAGATGGCCCAATTGGACTCTCCCATTTAACATATCTATTGATGCTTCTGACACCGCAATAGGAGGAGTATTAGGGCAAAAAGAGGACCATCAGTCCTATGCCATTTATTTTGTGAGAAAGAACTTGTCCCCTACTGAGTTAAACTACACAGTTACCGAGAAGGAATTCTTGGCAGTTGTTCATGCTATTAACAAGTTTCATCTTTACATTATAGGTTACGAAGTATTTGTACATACAGATCATTCTTCCATTAGATTTATCATGAATAAACCCATAACTAATGGTCGAGTGACTAGGTGGCTCCTGTTATTGAAAGAAAATTATTATCATTGTGCTTGATCGACCTGGAAAGGATAATGTGGTAGCTGATTTTCTTTCCTGAATAAGAAATGAGGATGATGATATCCCTATAGATGATAGTTTCCCAGATGAACACCTTTTTTCCCTCTATGTCAATACCCCATGGTTTGCAGATATGGAAAACTATATGGATACTAGGAAGTTACCGCCTCATTTGTCACCTCATGAAAAGCGGAAAATTATTACAAAGAGTGCTAATTACTCTTGGGTTGGCCATGACCTTTTTCACACAGGCCCTGATTTGATTATTCGTAGATGTGTCCGAGAAGATGAGGTACCAGAAATACTACGAAGTTGTCATGATGGACCATGTGGTGGTCATTTTTCTGACAAACGCACAACATATAAGGTGTTACATTCGGGTTATTATTGGCCTAGAATTTTCAAAGATACTACCAAGTATGTGAGAAGTTGTGATAGTTTCCAAAGGATAGGAAGACGTACGTCAGCTGACAAAATTCTCTTGCATGCCCAAGTTATGATAGAACCCTTCGAAAAATGGGGCCTATTTGAACAATATTAGTCCAAAACCAGAGGAGTATGTGGCATGACAAGTTTATTAAGAAGAAACACTTCCAACCTAGTGATTGGGATTTGTTGTTTGACTCTCAATTCAAAATCTTCAAAGGCAAACTCACAACCCAATGGTTGGGCCCTTACGATGTAGACACTGTACATGACAATGGAGCTGTTAAAATAAAAACAATTGATGATAGACAAGTCTCCTTTGTAGTAAATGGACATCGACTCAAATTTTATCATAAGCCCATTTCCAAAGAGGATTTTCTACAGGTCATGTCAACTGACAAGGCATTGGCCTTAGTAGATGGGAAATTTCCCCCTTGTTCTTGAAGAGTTTTCTGAATTTTGTACTGTACATATGCAAATAGTTTTTGAACTTTGTTAATAAAGCAATTCTAGAAATTTCTGTAAATATTTATTTCACCAGGAGTAGACAGTTTCAAGGAAATATAAAAGAAGGATTTTTCTTAAAAACATTGTTACACTTGAATTTCGTTGTCTGATAAGCATCAAATGAATATTGACTTACTGTAATTAGCCATATTTTTGCAAAAATTTTCATTTTATTAAGGCATTCCTAAGCAGTTGCTTTTGAAACTCTTCACCACTATATAAGGAAGTGATACCATAACCATTAACCTTAGAGGTCTCTCGTACAATTTTTTTGCAAGAAACCTGAGTAAGTGAGTAAAGTTTCCTTCTTAAAGAGTAACAAGGTATAATTAGCGTTTAGTCATAGAAACATCACAATAACTACAAAAAAAGAAAGTGAGTTGAGCCTAGAGATACCTTTCTGTTCTTTCTCAATGGTACCATCCACCACACACTAAATATCTTGATTATATCATATCTTTAGATAGGCCACGTCCGCTTAAGAACCCCTTACATCAAAACAATCACTAAGTAATATAATGGAAAGTCATCCTCTAACATAAATACCATCCCAATTGAAAAAAGAAAGAAAAAGTTGTTTTCAGAGTTGTCCCCCCATCTTCTTGCATAAAATAATCTTATACTAAAATATTAAAAGATGGAGGGCCAGTCTCTGAGGGTGTAAGAGGCTAACCCACCAGGATACTGAATAGGTATGTTGGCAGCGGGTATTGGCCTGTGGTATGATTAGGTAAGCCCATCGGAGTACTGAACAGGCTTGCTGGCAGCGAGGCATTCTACCTAGCGAGGATGGTAATCTGAAAGAAAAAATAATAATAAATTTAAACTTGTTCTGATGTACGACATTACTTGCAGACAAATATGACATGAAGTATGTATGGTTAAGATAAGGTTAATGAACTCTATAAAATTGCCATTGGGAACTAACTCTAAGACTATCTTGAAACTCTCTTGCCTACTTCTTCTTATCTATATATAGGATCTCTTATCCTATAGGTGGGTCCATCTTCTAACCATCTCGTCAGAGCAATCTGTGAAATTTATTTTTACACTTGACATACTATAAATCTTCGACTATTCGGGGACCTGACTGGTTTCCTATACTTTTGATTGTGAGGTGTCACAATACTTAGGTGTGGGGGAGGGGTTCATGAGTTGACAAATGATCATTGCCTAGAAAAATAAATATTTGTAAGAATTTTTGTCTTATTTTCATGATACAAATTCTTACATCAACAATCATTTTATTTTTGAAGTGCTAAACTCCCATGTGCTGTAAATTGTTGAACATATACTTAACGGACCACTTTATCGGTTTATTTTTTGTTACAAGATGCACATTGTAGGTTTGACATTACATGTCCTATGCTTTCTATAATTTTTTCATTATAGGTTTGACATTACACGTCCTATGCAAGAGGATTTAGTGAGCATGGTGGTAAAATCAACAACAAGGGAGCATTCTTCCTCTGCTCTTAACCACTGTGATTGTCAAAAAAACATTTCAATCTTACAGGCTATCCATTACAAGAGATAAAAATGTATTTAACACAAAGGTGCATATGAAGTTTTGTATGAGGTGTCGTATGAATTTCTGTATGAGGTGCCAAACAAAGTGCCATATGAATTTACACATCAGTAACTGTCCACAATTCCAAGTAACTAGGAATCAATGACATTTAATTGAATTGGTTGTAGGAAATTTAGAGTGAGGATGCAAACTTTAGACATGTTCATGATCAAATGTCCAAGTCAAAAGACTTGGACATTGATCTAAATGCGCATCATTAAGCTTGCCCCCAAAAAACGTTCCTTTGAATTCGAAAATGCCCACACATGGCAACTTGTGCACACATGTGTGCAACCAACTCCACCCTAGGCGCATTCAAAAATGGGTTGTGGTTACCTATTATCCCAATTCACCTCTGCCATTCACATTGCCACTATCTTAGAGAACACGCTCAACCTCTGTCATTCCTTCCCCTCTTCAAATCGTTCTCAGCCCTTTCTCAACTCGTTCCATTCCTTGGCTCAATCGCACCCTCTCTTGGTGAATTTCACCTCTGTTTATTTCTTCACACAATGCCCAAGAGGTATGAACCCTCTTCCTATGCAGATATATTCGCCATTCCTGAGTTTGTACAGTGCAGAGAGGTGTTTTTGTGCACAGGCTAGAGGCCATTCTTATCCCACTTGCAGGGCCACAATGATGGAATATCCATGCAATTTTCCCTCAATTTCGATGGGAAGACAGCGTGCGTGGGGTGTCTTATCTTTGGGGTCTCAGAAGAGTCCATTGTTGCAACCACGAAGCTTCCAAGAATGGGAGATAGATGGTTCAAAAACCACCAGCAACTACGCTCAAGTTATAATGGGGTTTTTAAGCCTGAATTCCAGAACATCTCAGGAGAAAAAGGATATTCCAGGGAATGGATAAAAGAGGAATTCATCAACCCTCTCGTCGTCATCACTAGGTTGATCACATGAAAAGGTAGATATTCCACTTTCAAAGCTTGTCATTTCAGATTGCTAGCTCATTTTCAGTTCAACAAACCTTTGAATTTTCCCTTCTATTTTCTAAAGAGCTTGGAGAAGATGTCCTCTCAAGTGAGGAAGAACATAACTAACCCCCACAACAACCTCTTTCACCATGGCTTAATCAAACTCCTTGTTCTAGCCGAATTAGAGAAATAGGGGCAAACTTGGGATGCATTCATCTATCAATTTTCAAACCCTCACTTGACAATTAAGACTGGAAAAAGCCACTTGGACTAAGGACTATCTCTCCATCCAATCCCCGCTCTCCAAAGACTCCAAACCCCCCCTGCACAAACCATTTATTTACCGTAACAATACAAGAAGCTTGTTGAAACCCTTGCATCCTCATCGGGTAAAAAGACCAAGAGTAAATATCAAAAGAAGCCTATTGATAACCTTCAGATGCCTTCAATATCTCTTGATACCACACCTAAAAAGCTCCAAGAAGTGATTCAACAAGACTTTCCTATAGTTCCCACAAATAGTAGAGGAGCCAATCGATTTCACAAAGGGCCCTTTCGAAAGAGTACCTAGAGCACAAGAGAAAAACCTTATGAAAAACCCATGCCTGCTTTGGACCCTATCCAAGTGTCCTCTGATCTTGAGAGCCCTCACAAGAGACTTAGGGAAGTTTCTGCGAATGAATTAGAGCCACAAAGAAAGACAAAATTAGAACCTACCTCTCCTTATCAACCCCCTACTTCACCCATGCCTACCCTAGATCCTAAGAATGATAGATTGTCCACATCTTTCAAAGGATCTAAGCCTTCCTCCGAAATAAATGATTCTGCCCCAGACATTGAGAAGCTACAAAAAGATAATTTTCAGTTGCTCCAACAATTGGAAGAAAGGAAGACAATAGACACACACCTTCATCATGATAATGCAGTCCTCCAAGCAAAGGTAAACTCCCTTCAATGGTTGGTTGATGAGATGAACAAATCCAACCGTAGCCTCAGAGCACAACTAATGCAACACAAGAGGCATAAGGCAAAGTCTTCACAGCAAGAAGGAGAAGCTTCTAAAGTCGATCCTCCTCAGCAAGCTTAGTCATGAGGGGTAATTTCTTTTTGTTTGTAGTGGGACCTGCAAAATCATAAATGTGGGGGTAATGTTGGGCCCGAGATATGATCGATTTTATGACGTTAATTAGATACTTTTGTCAAAAGTATATATGCGTTTTCATGTTTTGAAGAAGTTTTTGAAGGGATTTTGTGCCAAAACGCTATGATCCACACCAGGTATGCATAATTCATGTTTTATGATGATCTTGAGTATAACTCAGTATGATTTTATGTTTCCAGGAATCTAATTTTCATTTTTTGGTGTCATAGGGAAAAATCGCAGCTTGTTTTTGCTTCCGACAATCAGTCTGGTACTCCATCCGGCACTCCGTCCTGCACAAAAACGATGGGAAATTTGGGGTTTATGGTATTGGCAGCTAGTGATGGGAGAATCAGAGACCTGGGTTTTTCTCATGTTCATTCCCTCCAGCTACTGAACTCTTGACAACTCGATTTGGGTTGTTATGTTGGGCGATTATTGGCTCGCTTCATTTCAGCAGTTAGGGCATCATTAAATGTAATTTACTATTTTTAGAAGAGGTTCGACTCTCTAGTGGTCGAACTCTCAGTTTGTAAAGCTTATAAATACCACCTCAATGGTCAAACAATAGTTAGGAAGTCGTGTGTTAGAGACAAAGACAATTTTAGCTCTGTTTTTCCATTTTCGTTTTTCCAGACTGTGTAAAACCTACGTTTTTAAGTTTTAATGGTGAAATCGCTTTGTTGAAGTTCGTGGTGTGCATTTGAAGAGTGACCACGACTTGATGGGGGGCCCACCAGTAGTCTGTGTAACTATTCTATGATTTTTCTTGTGGTTTGAGTAGCATAGATGTCTTTTTATCTTATTTTCTATATATGAATTGTTATTTTACTTCTTTGTTATATGATTTGATGTTTATGATTTAATTGTTTTAATTTAGTTTTGTACGTTGATATGAAGGATCTTGTTAATATGCAATGACTTTGTAGATAGTAGAAGAAATCTTGCAAGCTTAGGCAATACCCCCTGTGTGATTATATGACAGATTAGGCTTTCTTTATGTTGAAATAGAGTTTAAAATAGAGTTTAATATAGAGTTTTAGAAAAGAATTTTAATTCACGCTTTCTTTAACAAGGCTTTGGTGGATGGATAGTGATAGATTTAGTTTTTATCTATAGATTGCTTATTCAATTGTTATTTAATTTTTTCTTAACTAGTTGTTAATTAATTTTCTCATTTGTTTACTTGCCATATGCTAGAATAATGTTTAATTTATGTTTATGAATACTTGCTCTTTTAACAAATTGAATTGTCAATTAGAACTAGTTTAGTTTACTTCATGTAGTTTCTTTCTTAGATTTAGGTTGCAATTTCAATTTGTAGTTAATGATTGAATTTAGTTATGAGTTTGCTTATGTAGTATAGAGTGTAATTGAATTTCATAATCTCTTTATAATTTTTGATGATTAATGCATGATTACATAATCACATGGATATGCAGGATAATTAATGTTGTTTCTATAAAGGCTAAGTTCTCCCTGGATTGCCTGATTCACACTTTTCACTTTTCTATTAAAGTCAATATCAAGCTTATCCATCTTGAATTAACTTTCATTATTAAGTGTCATTGTGATATTATAAGACATCAGAGACATTCACACAACCATCAACACTATATTTGAGTTTTCATAGACTAGCAGATAGTTTTCTTGCTTTCATAGCTTAGGAGATAGTTTCCTTGCTTTTGTAAGATAAATAGTATTTTACTTTGGTAGATTAAAGGATAGTTTTCTTATCATAGAGATTAGTTGTTAATTGATTTTATTATCATAATGCTTTCAATTTAGTATATTTCCTTTTGTAAATTAGAAATAGTTTTGAAGCTTGATTTAAGAATAGAGTTCACTTGCCTATTAGCTTAGTTAGTTTATTATTGAGTAATATTAATTAGTTTACTTGTTGTAGAAGTTATCCTAGGTTAGTTATATTTTTACTTGCTTTAATAGGTTAGTTTCTTACTTGTCTATTCTTGCTTTGATAGTGTAGTTGCTTGTTTATTTACTTTCTTTCGCATGATAGTTGCTTATTGAATTTAAGTAGGTTAATTACAAGTAGTTTGTTGTTGCTATTTTCTTATTAGATGAACTAGTTTGCTTTAACTAGGGTTTTCATTATCTTTCCTAGAACTATCCATCGATCCTTCGTTCAAAGGTTACTTAGGGTACATAGTTTGAGTTTTTTAGTAGAGTTTGATCATTAGTTGTCCTTGCTTGAGTGGATTAGCCCTTAGATAGCCACTTCCTTAGTTAGACTATACTACTACCAATCCTTCTACCTTGGCATATATTTTGCTACAACTCTAAGTTTACTTACCTCAGGTTGACAATTTAATTGAGGGTTTTTAGTGCATATAGAACACCCACCACCCCCCCCATCAGACTAGAGGCAAGTTTAAGTAACTTTGTGGGGAATCAAGAACCTCCTGGCCTTTCATAAGAAGCTCACATAATTGATCCCCTCCCTTAGACAAAACGTTTAATTAAAAATAGGAATCAACACTCAACCCCTCAAGCCCCCTCTTTTGCGGAATCATAGCCCCCTATAACTCTAGTCCTTGTCTGTCTAGTAGCCAACGGTGTGTTTATTATTAATAATGATAAAAAAATTACATGTATTGGGAACACTGGCCTCTTAATAATTGTTTGGGCACTCTGGCCTCTCAACATTGTAATAATACATTATTTAAAATGGGGGTTCAAAACCTGGGATGTTATACTTTTCTAAAATATTCAACAAAATGTACAATAAGATCCTTGCTGAGATAAAGCCCACAGAAACCTCTGCCAAAATCACCTATGCGAGTGCCTTCGACCCTGAGTTTTTAATTTTACTAAGAGAAAGAAGATCTTCCTCCTTAGCTCATATGAAAATGCAACCTTGGAGGTAGAATCTAACATAGTAGCATCTGACAAACTTAGGGGAAAATATGATAGGGACAAAAGAAAAAACAGAGCTAAAGACTCAACCTTGGATTCCTCTATTGTCCATCCTTATGTTGATGAGTTTACAAAATTAGTAAAATCTCTTTCTGTTGAGATGGAGAAGATAAAACCTGAAGGGAAACAGACCTATAGAAACACTCAAAATGCTAATAATAGAGGTAACTTCAGAAGACCCAATAATACTCCTCATATCCTTCCAAGATATCCTAGAAACATATATAGGGATGATCAAAAGGTCCAACCTCCTTTACAAAACAACCTTGTGGCTGATGAAGAAGGAGAGGATGAAGAAACTGATCCTGAGATCCATTGCCTAGGTGACACCTCTTCATTCCCCCACTAGACCCAAGCTGCATATGAAGAATGCTTGTTGGATAATCAAATAAATGAATTGAGTAAGGAAGAGAAGGAAAAAGAAAATCCTAGTAGATATAACCTCATGTACAAAAATAAAGAAGGGAAGTTCGACGTTTCTGATCATTCTACAATAGCATAGAAGCCTTCTAAAGATGTAGCAGACAACAATAGAGAAAAATATGCATAAAGCCCTCAAGGTTTGGTCAAGAAATCCACCCCAAAAGTCAAGGAGATTCTGAAATCTTCATCTTCCTTCAGCTTTGAAAGTGAGATCCAAAAAATCAAGATCCCTATACCTTTTTTGGTTGGAGTTGATAAAAAATACAGAATTAAAAAAATATCTTTCCAAAATGTTGCAGCCTGAACCTTCCTCAAATGCCACTGATTCAGTAAATCTTCAAGATGAAAAGCCAGCATTCATCTTAGGTCCCGTGATAGAATATAGATATGATTCATCCCCTCCCTTCTATACATCAATGAACATACATGATAAGGTGTTGCATAATTGTTTAATGGACTCAGGGGCATCTCATAATATCATGCCCAAAACTTTCATGGATGAACTTGGATTAGAAATCACAAAGACTTACCATGGCTTATATTCTTTTGACTCTAGGAAAGTGAAGTGTCTTGGGGTCATTAAAGATCTGGTTTTGACCTTGTTTTAGTTGCCCATGAAAAGTGTGGTCATGGATATTGTGGTGGTTGATGTTTCCCCCAAGTTTGGAATGCTCTTGTCAAGGTATTGGATAAATGGACTTGGGGGAAATTTGCAGATGGACCTCACATATGCTACCATTCCTGTGTTTTGGGGGGAGCATACAAGACTTTACAGGGAAGCTCAGTTGACCTACATTATTAGTGACGAAGAAAACCCCACCAACCATCCTATTTTTACAATTGATACAGATTTGGGACCCAGTATATTGCATCTCATTGATGCTCCTGAACCTCTTCTTGAAATCAGAAAACAGTCCATTACGTTTTGTGAAGATTCTCCTCCAATCACCTCTGCTTTAAAAATGTTCTTTGACAGAGCCTCTTCTAAGGAAGGTGTTGTTGCTGGAGTGGTCTTTGTTTCACCTACTCAAGATATTACATCTTTGTCCTACAAGTTAGAATTTGAAGCTACCAATAATGTGCCAGAGTATGAAGCTCTTGTTTTGGGTTTAAGGGCTACAAAAGACATGGGGATTGAAGAGATATCATTGTTTGGGGATGCTAAATTAGTTGTCCATCAGATCAAAAATATTTATCAAGCTAAGCACCCTAGGCTAAGGACTTATATAAATGAAGTGTGGGACCTAGTTGACAACTTTTTCTTAGCTTTCAACATTTCATTTATTCCAAGAGAAGAGAATGCCATGGATGATTCTTTGGTTGTTTCAACAAGTAATTTCAGAGTCCCTTTGTCACCTAAACTCAAGTATGAGGTAGAAGTGAAATATAGACCCTCTATACTTGACAATGTCAAGAATTGGAAAGTGTTTGAGGATGATCTTGAGATCAAAAGATTCCTTGAAATTGTTGATGAGTTTTCTGCATTACATATTGATCAAGATCATGATTCTGAAAGTAATCTTCATGTTGATGTTTTTCTCAACAAAATTGATAATCAACATATTGTTCAGTTTCCTATAAATCATATTCCAAATGGATTAGTTCCTTTGGAAAGACTTTTTGACACGAATTATGTGGCAGTGAAGGGTAAAGGTGCAATTAGAGATGCTGATGTAACTGAGTGCAATATTGGTACAAAGAAGGATCCAAAATTTGTCAAGTTGTCAAGCATATTGTCAAGGGAACAAAGGGATGAGTATGATGAGTTGTTAAAGGAGTTTTTTGATGTGTTCTCCAGGACATATGAAGATATCAGAACATATGAAACAGGTATTATTGAACAAAAGATTCCATTTAAGGAGGATACCAAGCCATTTAGGCAGAAATTGAGACAAATAAATCCTATGTTGTTGCCTATTATGGAGAAAGAGGTAAAAAATATTTTGGATGCCAAGATTATCATTCCTTTGAGGTATTCTGAATGGGTGGTCAACTTGGTCCCAATGAGAAAGAAGAATGGAGAAATCATACTTTGTGTCGATTTCCAGAACCTGGATAGAAGCTCTGAGAAGGATAATTACCCCTTGCCAAAGATGGAGCACATATCAAAGAGGGTGACAGGTGTAGCTAGGATGTCTATGATTGATGAATTTTCTGGCTACAACCAAATCTCTATCTTCCATGAAGATAGACAGAACACAACCTTCACTATTCCTTGGGGTACATTCATGTACGCTAATATGCCCTTCGGATTGATGAACGCAGGGGCGACATTTCAGCGAGCCATGGATATAGCCTTTATTGGAGAGAAGGAAAAGTTTGTATTAATCTATTTGGATGACATAACAATGTTCTCACAATCTAATAAAGAACATTATGATCACTTGAAAAAGGCCTTTTTGAAATGCAAAAAATTTGGTCTCTCTTTAAATCCCAAAAAGTCATTGTTTTCCATGAAGGAGGGAAAATTATTGGGGCACATAGTATCATCTGAGGGGGTAAGGATTGATTCAAGTAGGGTAGAAGCTATCCAAACCTTTCCACTCCCTATATCCAAGAAAAAATTTCAGTCTTTCTGGGGGAAAATTAATTTTTTGAGGAGGTTTGTTTCTAATTTTGTTGAATTGGTAAAGTATATTACAACCATGTTGAGGAAATGAAATCAAATCAAATGGACTGTTGAATCTTGTGGTTCTTTTAATAAAATAAAGAAGTCCTTAACTGAAGCACCTGTGTTCACCAGTCTTGACTACTCCAAGGATTTTTCGATTTTTTCCTTCGCTTCAGTGGACACAGTATCAACTGTTTTATTGCAGAAGAATGTTGAAGGGTTAGAGAAGCCCATTGCCTTTTTTAGTAGGGCATTGAGAGATGCTGAAATAAAATATGACATCATGGAAAATCAGGCCTATGCTTTGGTTAAATCCCTCAAGGCTTTCAGGGTCTATGTTATGCATTCAAGAGTCATTTCATATGTTCCTTCAGCTTCTGTGAAGGATATTCTCATTCAGCCTGACATAAACGGAAGAAGGAGCAAGTGGATTGCCAAAATCCTTGAATTTGATCTTGAAATAAATCCCACCAAATTGGTTAAAGGCCAAGGTTTAGCTAGGTTGATGGGTGAATCTAATTGAAAAGCTTTGGGGGTTAATTTCATCAACACTTGCTTAGAAAATCAACAAGCTGAATTGTCTGATAAAGGTTCTCAAGTCATCCCTCCATTGGCAGAATCTACTTGGTACAAGGACAATATATTTTTTCTACAAGAGTTGTGGCCTCCTGATGGTATGGACAAAAACAAGGTAAGGGATTTAAAGATTAAATCAATTAGATGTTTTCTTATTGTTCAAGACTTGTATTGGAAAGACCCTCTGGGAGTGATTTTGAGATGTTTAGACCCACATGAGGCCCAAAAGATTATGTTTGATTTTCATGCCATTTTATGTTGGGGACATCACTTCTGGAGAACTACAGCCTATAAAATTCTCAAGGCTGGGTATTCCTAGCCTAGTCTATTCACCAATGTTTGTGCAAAGATAAGGGCTTGTGTTAAGTATAAAAAAATTCTCTGGA
>JASDQU010949730.1:23717-34034 GCA_032191745.1 Picea mariana | reverse complement strand
CCAAGGATCGTCATATGGTAGCATATTGTTCATCTTGCAGAGAAGATAGGGGGAGACATACCCTTAGGGGGAGTCATTCTTCTTCCCATGATTCTAGGAGGAGATATTTATCAGATGCATACCTAGAAAAGAGCCCTATATTTGAAGAAAGCACACATAGGCATAATTCCAGGAGGAGCGATGGTCACAAGGGGAGTATGTTTGATGTATCTTCAGCATTACATTAGAGTGATATCCCTTGTTCAAAAGGGGAGAGACTACTTAGAGGAACATCAAAGGCATTCAGATAGGGGGAGCAGCCCCAAGGAGAATGCAAGCAGGGGGATCATCCCCAAGAGGATAATGGCCCTTTGCCATTGATGTCAAAGGGAGAGAGTTAATCACATTGATGTGATTGATGTTTATTGATGGGGAGAGATAGCCACATTGGCTATTGATGTAGAGCATGCCTTATCTATATGTTGACATCAAATTGGTAATTAGTGTTGACATCAATGTTGGTATTGCCATCAATGTCAAAGGGGGAGATTGTTGGATCATGTTGTCATTGATGCCAATGGTTTGATTATTTGGGAGGTTGTTGGATCATATGTCATTGATGTAAATGGTTTGATTGATTGATGTCATTGATTGATGTAAAGTAATTTATTGATTGATGATTGTCCTTGATGAGAATGATAGATGTCAAAGTGGAAACCAATTGATAAATATGGATCATTGATATGATGCATAGATGAAGATGGATCAATGAGTTGTNTATCGTGATTGATAACGTGCACAAATGGACAAACTCCAAAGTGGTCCCCTTATGGTTAAATCCCTCATGGGAAGACGCTTTGTGGATTGAGTTATCCTAGAAGAACGGTTGGAGGACCCATGCTTGTATCTAGAATAATGAGATAAAGATCAATGAAGTTGTTGGTGAAACTATCCTAGATGGATAGTTCTTGTCATGAAATTTCTGGTGGTATGTGGAATGTTACATAACTCCTCACAGTTTGAGAGTTATGGCCTTATAAAGTTGGAGGACCCCCATATGAAGGCTTGAAGCCCCCAAGGTCAAAGAAGTCAAAGTGATTGAACAAAGAAATCATTATTTAAATGATAAAGTATAGTGACAAAATTAAGATGGATTATTTAAATAATAAAAAGAAGTGAAAAAATCAAGAAGGAATATTTAACTGATAAAGTATTGGAGAACTTTCTATTCATGGAAAGCGGTTAACCCTAAAATAAGGAAAATAGGTTAAATAACCTAGAAATGGGTTAAGTGACCTAGAAGATGAAAGTATAAATAGGAATATAGGATCTCTTGTGAAATGTACATTTGGTGAGAATCTCTTTTGTGGATCAATGGAGAGCTTCTTGTGAATCTCTTTTGGAGTATTGATGGAGAGCTTCTTGAGCATTATTGGTGTGGACCTCTTGAGCATGATTGAAGATCTATTCTGAGGAAGAGAGTGAGAAGAGGATTTCATGG
This sequence comes from Picea mariana, assembly GCA_032191745.1. Lineage (NCBI taxonomy): Eukaryota > Viridiplantae > Streptophyta > Pinopsida > Pinales > Pinaceae > Picea > Picea mariana. Next base: position 32,554 of record JASDQU010949730.1, on the reverse strand, counting down.
ATGCATCAAAGTTTCAGCAATGTCGGAGATCTTGACGAAAAAATTCTCGGAACTTCATAAACCCTAGTTTATGAGGTATACACGGGATGTATGTGCTTAGGGTGCGTATGCATTAAGGTATACACGATCTGTCTAAAGACAGGGAGTGTATGGTGGATAAAATGGTGAAAAATTTTGTTTGACCTGGTGCCAAGCTCTTGGATGATTAGGTAGGTTCCAGATCTGCATTTTATGGCCTCAGATCTATCACTGAAACACTAGTATGATTACATTATTGTCTTTACGGATACTTTTGTTTGATGTGATGGGAATGCTTAGGGAATTCTTGGTATAGATTCTATGATGTGGTTCAATTATGTTGATTTGGTTGATGGAGTGATCAGTAGTCTTGTGATTCAGTGGTGACATGATTGCTATGGTATACTAGATGCTTATATTCATATTGATCTATTATGGAGCATGAGCAAGCTATTGGAGAGCTTGGAGATGTTGTGACTGACTATGGGTTATTTTGGACAGTGGAAGAAAAAAGAGAAAGTGATTGCAGGTTGCAGAGGATCTAAGCATGTGAAGCAAAGAAAAACCCTAGTTGCTCAGGAGCATACACATGTTGCATTATACACTAGCCGCATGCACATGCGGGCTATAGTGAGCCAGGGCGTGTACACACGCGGGCTGCACTACTGACAGGTCGCATACCTATTGACAGATTGATATCTGTTGAGGATTATTGCCTCATCTCAGTTGGTGCTAAGGGTGTAAGCCGAGTCTTGCATTATAGAGCCGGTGCTCTTGTAGAGTTGTACTCTATTTAGTTGTTATTGATAAACCTCGGATTGTTGTCCATAATAAAAAGAAAAATTGTACATACATCTTGTGTTCTTTGTGTTACTTGTGGTGATGAATTATTGATGATATGTGTTGTTGATATATGCTATTGATATATGTTCACATCTAACTGGTTATAAATGACAGCAATGGGTTATGAAAAAATGTTGAATGTTAACTAAGGAGTTTTATGTGAAGAGGGAAGTTTTGGGAAAAAGAGCCCCACACTCATTCACCCCCCCTCTAAGTGTGGTAGGTGTGTCCAACACTAACAACTCATATAAGGAGTATGAGATTATATATGAAGATATCTATGAGAAAGTTTCATGTAGAGACTTATGCGACCTCAAACATAAATACAGTCTAAAGGAGGGGAACATAGGAGCACAAAACCCACAGAACTTTGTTCTCATGTGCAAGGTGGGAAGGTTGACTATTCCACCCTTCAATGGGTCTACAAAATGCATGACCAAGGCCTGGGTACATAAGTTGGACACTTACCTCTAACTTAACCCAATGAAATAAGTTGAAGCAATTGAGTATGCCACCCTTCACTTGGAAGTAAAAGATCATGAATGGTGGTATCATGGGTTGGTGACATTAGGGCATGCCAACATCACTTCATATGTGGAATTAACTCAAATATTAATGGACAAGTTTGACCAAAAGGACCTTAATATACATTTTATGGAGTTGGCATAGTTGAGACAGACATGCAAACCAGAAGCATGCATCACATATTTTCAGAGGATGGTATTTATGGTGAAAGATATCTCTTGACAAAGGTTGGTGATGTTATTCATGAAGGGTCTAGTTGAACCCCTGAGAGGATGGGTGAAGGCATTTACGCCAACCACATTGCATGAGGCCATAATAATATCCCAGTACTTGAAGGATGCAGTCAACAAGAAGGTACCTAAAAAATCTTTCATCCCTCAAGGAGGTAAGGAGATGAAGTTTCCCCAGAAGTCATGGAAGGATAAGGATAGTATATATGAGGAGACTCAGAGAGAACTAAGGAGGAAGAAACTTCGCTTCATTTTCAAATATCCATAGGAACCAGGTCACAGATACATGGGAAAAGGTAAATTCCATTACATTGAGGTAGTTTCTGACGAGGAGGATGACAGTGATGACAAAGGTGTTGGATAGAATAGTGGTGAGCCATCATAGGCTATAGAGAAGGAACCATTGCAAGATAGCCCTAAGGGAGTGACCATTTCCACTCTTTCAAAATTCCCTAAATAATATACCTTCAATATCAGAGGAATTGTGTAGGGGCATATGGTTACGACACTAGTGGATGGCGGAGCCACCCACAACTTCATTGATGTTGCACTGGTCACCAGGAGAAAGATCCTTGTGGAGGATTTCGAGGGATTCAATGTGGTAGTAGCATATGGGTACAACATGATGTGTACTCAGAGGATCAGGAGACTGGAAGTAACCTTAGGCATCTATATGTTGATTAATGACTTTTACATTGTGGATTTAGCAGATAATCATGTGGTGCTACGAGTCTAGTGGATATACTCTTTGGGAGACATTCACATGATCTATAAGGACATGAGGATGGATTTCTATGACAAGGGTGGACAACGAGTCATCCTAAGAGGTATGTCGACAAGTGCCCCTATAATTGTGTCTAACTAGCACATGGAGGCCCTTTTTAGACACGGGGATGTGGCTTGTGCGGAAGAATTCTTGATCACCATGGAGAAGCCATCACAGGATTTCCAACATTACCTAACAAATATCCAGGAATTGCTTGGAAATAATGAGGGAGTGTTTGAACCATTATCAATAGGTAGACCACCTAACATAGGATTTGAGCATGTCATTGAGCTAGAAGAGGGGTCGAAGCCCATGATCACCACTCCTTACAGGAATCCAAAAATATTCATTGATGAAATAGAGAAGCCCATAAAGGAGTTGGTAGAGATGGGACACACCATTCATAGCTCTACTCCTTTCGCTTCGTTAGTTGTACTGGTGAAGAATAAATATGGTACTATGAGGATGTGCATAGACTATAGGGCACTAAACTAAAAGACCATCAAAAATCGATACCCAATGCCCAGGATTGATGAGTCAATCGACGAGATGCATGGAGAAATGTACTTCTCAAAGGTTGATATGTGATCAGGATACCACCAGATTTAGTTCAAGGAGGAGGATATCCATAAAACAACATTCATGTGTCACTATGGGCACTACGAGTTTCTATTCATTCCCTTTGGGTTGACTAATGCACTAGCTACCTTTTAGTCATGCATGAACCATATATTCAATAGATAGTTGAGGAAATTTTTATTGGTATTCTTTGATGATATTCTCATCTATAGTAGGGCGTGGGAGGAACACTTGAAGCATGTGGATGAGATTCTCATCATTATGGAGGAACAATATCTTTTTGCCAAGGAGGAAAATTGTGAGTTCGGGTTGAAAAATATCCTCTATATGGGGCACGTGATTGGTGTTGAGGGAGTGAAGGTGGATTAGGAGAAGATTTAGACCATCTTAGACTGACCCACCACCAGGTCACTCACATATCTATGAGGATTCTTCAGGATATGTAGCTATTATAGATTTTTTGTGAAAGGATTTTCACAATTGGTTGCGCCAATAACAAACCTCACCAAGAAGGAGTAATTCTGATGGTCAGAGGATGCACAAGTAGAATTTGACAGAATGAAAAAGGTCATGAGTACTTTCCCAATATTATCACTCATAGATTTTACACAGCCTTTGTCCTAGAGTGTGACAAATCTAGTGAAGGGATAGGAGTAGTATTGATACAAAACCGACATTTGATAGCTTTCAAGAGCAGGAAGCTAATAGAGACTAAGAATCTCTACCCGATATTTTGATAAGGAGATGTTGGCCATCATGCATGCATTTTCCAAATTCAGAAAGTACTTGGTAGGAGGATTCTTCGTGGTTTGGACTGACCACACCAACTTGAGATACTTCTTGGAGTAGTGGAACCTGAATGAGAGGCAATAAAAGTTGGTGAGTAGGGTATGAGAATATGACTACGACATTGATTATGTAAAGGGAAAGAAGAATATAGTTGTTGACGCCTTATCCAGGAGACTTGCAGCCTTCTCCATGACAGAAATCTCAACAGACTGGATGTCCATTCTCTTGGTGGAATACTCTAAGAATGCCTTCGCTTGTGAGTTGAAGGGTGGAAGTATTCAGGATGACAAGTACAAGGTAGTGGATGACATCATATACTATAAAGACATGATCTATCTTTTCCTTGAGTCCACAATCAAGGATAATATTTTGAGGGCAGTGCATGATGCACCATTAACAGGGCACCAGGGGTACCTGAAGACCTACAGGCAGGTGAGGGAGAGATTCTCATGGAAGGGTACTAAAAGGAATGTACTTATTCATGTGATGGAGTGCGTGACTTTTTAGAAAAAAAAGTCAAAGTTCACACATCATGTGGGACTTCTTGAACCATTACCAATTCCAGAGTAGAAGTGGAGAAGCATTTCCATGGAATTCATCACAGGGTTACCAAAGGTGAAGAGCAGGGATTGTATCTACATGGTAGTGAATAGTTTGACTAAATAAGCACACTTATTTTCTATTCCTATGGAGTACAATGCATATCAAGTAGCATACCTATTCTTCAGGGAGGTGTTCAGACTCCATGGCCTTCTAAGGAACATAGTCAGTGATCGAGATAACATGTTTCTCAGTGCATTTTTGCAGGAGTTGTTCAAGTTATCCGGGAAAGAGTTAACACCTAGAACTAGCTATCACACCTATATAGATGGCCAGACAAAGATAGTAAACAAATGGATCGAGGGGTACCTGAGGAACTATGTGTTAGGGAAGAAACATGCATGGATAAACTGGTTGCATATCAGGGAACATTGCTACAAAACCACTCATCACATGTCCATTGAGATGAGCCCATTTAAGGCATTATATGGTTATGACATTCCATATTTTGTGGATTTAGCATTTGGAGAGATCTGAGCTCCTAAGGTCAGGGACTGGTTACAATAAATTCATGACATCTTAAGAGTCCTGAAGGAGAATCTGCAAGCTGCTCAAAATCAACAAAAGATGCATGTAGATAGACATAGGGTAGAATGCAACTTTGAGGTTGGAGATATTGTCTTTCTCATATTTCAGTCATACTTACAGTTATCGTTGAAGAAGAGTGGTCTAGAGAAGCTTAAGCCTAACTTTTATGGGCCTTACAGAGTGATCGTGAGAGTTGGGGAAGTAGCATACAAGCTGGAGCTACCAGAGGGAAGCATGATCCACAATACCTTCCATATATCATGCCTCAAAAAGGCATTGGGACAACATATCACTTCTTAGACATATCTTCCTCTACTGGATGAGGAGGGACAGTTGGTTCTAACTCCCGAGAGGATTGTTGATGTCAGGGAACAAAGAATGAGGAGAAGGGTCATTTGAGAGTACTTGGTTGTATGGAGACGATTTCTCATAGAAGATGCTACCTAGAAAAGGGAGCAGATCTTGTAGCACCAAGATCTGGAATTGCTCGAGGGAAAGAAATCTTGGGAAGGGAGGACTGTAATGTCCCCTTCCAATTGACTATGACGAAGGATGAATCAATAATCTATACAACTCTTGTATGATATAGTCAACAAGGAAAGAGGGGAGTCAAGAAGGTTTGTTTGGTGTCACTAATTAAAAATAATGACAAATCCTAAAAGTGACATAAAATAAAATAAATAGTTATATTTAAATGGAATTGGAGGGAAAATAAAGTGAATATTTGATTTGGTCAAAATGGGGGAAAGATATAGAAGGTACAAAGGAAGGTTAAATAGAGGATCGATCCTTCCCCTTGGCATTATGATTTGATATCTTATTGAGTGCTCTTGTAGACAACATTTTCATTGGGGTTTTGGGAAAAAACCTTCCACTACAGGTTTAGTTTTCGTTGTGCAACATCCACTCAATCTAGACAAGAGGAGAATTCATCTAGAGCTCTCATTGGAGTTCATTGAGTGTTTTATTTCATACTAGAGGGAGTTGAGAAGCATATTGTCTTACGCAGGGTGTTTGTGATGATATTCAAGAAGAGATCAAGCTTCAAATATGCATGTTCTGGGAGGGTTCCGTGCATATGTGAAAGAGGGCATCCTTGCGGGTTGAGCATGGGTTGTCCTGTGAGGCCCCAGTAGATGCCCTACAGTCCTCCCATGGGGACCTCTGCGAATTGGGGTTTTGCAGCCATCTGTCGGACCAGGTTTGTGAGGAGATCAGGAAGGGGTTGATTGTAGATCGATATTACTAGATCAAAGCAGAGTAAGACTTGGTGAGTCTTGGATCAGTGGACACTATAGGTTGGCATCATTCCAGGTTTTTCTTATGATTTTTTGTAATAGATTGTGCAGCTACCTGGAAGCCATTAGATTTGTGTGCTAAGTAGCATTATGTAGCTATTATTACAACCATTATACATCATTGTACTTATTTTTGGAGTTTTCCATCCATAATAATATGCCATGATTACCTGCTCCATTCTTGTCAAATGAATGTATGTTATATGTTTGACAATATTCCTCATGAGAAAACTATCTATAAGAAGTTAACAACATATGCATATAAGAAGAAACAACAAATTTGGGGAAAATATATATATATATAATTTCCTCCTAGCCTAGTTGGGAACATTACACAACAAGTTTATTGAACAACTCGAACAAAAAATTCAAGGGTTGGAGAAAGACAAATAAATACTTGAGAGGACCCTTGAAGAAAGTAAAGCATGAGCACTTTTTCTAGAATCCCTTAAGGAAGAAGCCACAACTGTTAATAAGGAGCTAAAACCCAAGGAAAATAAAAGTTTTTGAATATTCAATGACATCCAAAGGAACATAGATGATTATACAAGCCTTGAATATTGATGGAGGAGATAAGAGATAATTATTAAAATGCTCAAGATGCCATTAATAGAATTGTTGATTGGTAGAGTGTATACAAGAACCCACCAAATAACCTTCCACTCTACCACTAGAAAGAAAATAAAAGATCAAGTCATGTTTGATACATGTAATCCCTTGCTAAAATACATCCAAAGTATTCAAGAGACAGTGACAAAGGCATATAAAAGGTTATGGAATGTTTCCAATGAGCTCCTAGAGGAATTCGTAATGGAAATCATGCCCAATATTGATGATCCAGCCCTAGGAGAACTGAGAATAACATAAGTAGAGGAAAATAGGGAAGCTAGTTATAATAAGATAGAGCATCTTACATAAGCCAATAAAGATATATTAAATGACTATTTCATTAATCCAATAAATATAATTACATTGGCCAAGAAGTTCGTCAAGAATTTCGAGAAGGACTTGAAGTTAGAAGTCACAACTAAAATATGCGATGGTGAACTAGACCTAGAAAATGCAGTTGTGTAAGATGGAAAGGATTATGGAAGACTATGTGATATGGAAATAATACAGGGATCAAATCAAAACACAAAGGCTTTCATGAGTTCCTAAAATTTTGTAACCAAATCCTCTTATTTTGTCCTTTCTCACTTGTACCAATTCGAATGTAGAATATGAAGTGTCAAGTCTGAACTCTCCACTGATAGCATGACCGTTTCAGAATGTTAATAGTCCCTCTTGTTTTATAAAAGAGGGAACTATGAATGAGTAGAGGCTTTTGATATGTTGTATATTAAGACAATATTTTAACTGCATGAATGAATAGAACAAGAGATATCCATGGAGATTTATGATCCAGATATGTGTATATGAAAATTTTCTTTGTGTGTATGTCCACTTTATGAATGTTTTTTTTTTGTACTAGGGGAATCGACAACTCGCGGTTCTCGTACTCGCGTGACACGGGGTCGATACCCGTCCGCTACCACTATAACCCTAGGTGTGCCACACAACCCACAAGCATGGAGCATAAGTAAATCGAGGTGAGAATCGAACATGAGACCTCCTTTACATATTTCCTTCCATTTACATGGCACTTGCCAATCAGTCTACACCCATGCGAGCTTCCACTATATGAATGTTATTGAGCATAGTCATATGAATTTATTCTTTACTTTGTTCTTTATATTTATATTGTTATGAGTTTCCTTATGAGTGCAACAACAATGTCATATATATGGTAAGCAATTAATTGTTGTTATGCTTATTTCACTGTTATATTAATCCATTACTGGCATATGTGAACTTATTCTTTTGCAGGTAGTAATATTTCTCATTGTACTCATTCTCGTTAGGTTTCTCCTGATCAGGATAGGTTAGATTAGTATAGGGTGCATTTATAATAGTTTTAGGTCAAATTATTTAGATTTAATTTCATATTTTAATTAATTTGAGAACATTTTGTTCTCGGATTCATATTAGAAAATCTTTTAGAGTGGCAGCCAGACCCACAAACTGGTCAGAAACGATACACCAAATGAGTGTAGGTCTAATTGGGACCTTCCATTGGGAATTCTCCCTTACCTTCTTGACAGACCATCCAGGCACATCAACACTACATTCCCACAAAAAAATCATTAAAATTGCAAATCTACACTAAAATTGGCCCAAACAATGCATCCAAATAAATGAATAATGTAGACTTGAGATCAAAATCAACATTTAGTACAACGGGAAAAGTAAGTAATAAAAAATAGATAGGTTTTAGGATTTGAAACTAGACATATTTATGGGAATGTAAGGGCCTTCCTTAGGTCACACTCATGAATCAAATCTATGCATTAAACAAACCCCTCAAGATTCCATTTTTTTCTTCTTTCTCCTTTAACCCTACAACAACAAAACAAAAATAAAAATTAGTGAATTGGTAAAGGAAAAAGGTAAATTAAAAGAGGAAGGAAGGAGGATAAGGGAAGGAAGAAACCATTACCTTCCTCATGGAGGTTCCTCCATGAAACCTTGGCCTCCATGCATGAAACCCTAAACTTGCAACAACAAAAGAACACAACAAATTAGCAAATCGATAAAGGAAAATACAAGTAAATTAGGAAGGAA
>JASDQU010949729.1:15500-26701 GCA_032191745.1 Picea mariana | reverse complement strand
TTTCTTCGTGAATTCGAGCTTCGAGAATGTTACGAGGAAAATCTCTCTATGGCTAGGGTGAATCACAACAAACAGGTATGATTGTAGAAATTGAATCAATTCCAGCATATGCTATATAAATTAATGTGCAAGAGAAGTAAGAAAGAGACCTACCTCGTCCAAACGTTTGATGATGTCCACCGTTGAGTACTTCGACCCAAAGCTTTATACCTGCAACAAGTTCTCAACAAACAAGCAGAGAAAACATATAGTGATGATACCTTAACATGTCGTTTATTCGCCTCGATAGCCGTAGATGCATCTCGACGCTTCTCATCAAGACTCTCTAGGTATACAAGGCGTCGCTCGAGATCAGAATTGTTAGGTAGGAGTGCGATTGCCAACTTAAGAGAAGGGATTTCACATTCAATGGGTAATATCGACTCCACACCATGTACTAACTGGAAAGGGGAAAATCCGGTGGCAGTCTTGACCGAGGTTCGATATGCCCAGAGTGCAGGGTATAGCATGACGTGCCAGACGGATTTACTCTGACTGACAGTTTTTTTCAAAATTGTCTTGAGAGACTTGTTGACGGCGTCTACTTGCCCATTTGCTCGGGGATAATAAGGAGAAGAATGACCATGTTTAAACCCCAGCTTAGTTGCTAGTTCTTCCATCATCTCATTCTGAAAGTGACTGCTATGGCTAGTGACAATCTCACTCGGGATACCGAACCGAGCGATAATTTGATTGAATACGAAGAAGGTTGCAGTCTTCCCATTGGATTTAACTATAGGCATGGCCTCGAACCACTTAGTAAAGTAGTCGATGACCATGATAATGTGTTGATGCCCCCAAGCCGAAGTTGGGTTGCAATCGACGAAGTCCACCCCCCACTTGGTGAAGGGATCGACGGTAATGACTGGATGAAGAGGGACCGGATGCGAGCACATTTTCCGAGTGAACACCTGGCAGGGGTGACACTTCTTAACCGCTTCAATACAATCCTTAAAGATAGTAGGCCAGAAATAACCGACTCGCAATTTTTTTTGGGTTGTCGCAAGCCTGGATAGATGACCACCACAAGCCCCACTGTGGCAATCGTTCAGAACAGACTCAACTTCTCCATGAGTTAAACAACGACGCAAGATATCGTCTATTCCTCGGCGATACAAAGTGTCACCGACGATAATATATTTCTTAGGTTGGTACCTTATATGTCGTCGGTCATCTCGTGAGATACGCCGAGGGAACTTCAAGGTATGAAGATAGAGCACGATGTCTCCATACCAGGGGTCAGACGAATCAACATGGATAACGTCCTCATCTAATCGTGGAAAATAAGATATTAGCTCCACAAAGACTAGGTATTTCTTGGATTTCGTGGAATCGAAATCGAGATCAAACTCCTGTAAAATGACAATCCATTTATTGTATTTCTCCCCTATGATACGTCGAGTAAGGACGTATTGAAATGGATTGACGTCAACAACCACCGTAGTCTTACAAAGTAATATATAATGACGTAGACGCTGGACTGCATGAACGACAACCAAAGCTAGCTTTTCAACATGAGTATAATTAAGTTTAGGACGGAGTAAAGTTCGACTAAGATAGTAGATGACGTGCTCATGGAGCTCATCATCCTCCTGAACTAGAACCATACCAATCGTATCCTTGAATGCGACGATATAAAGCAAGTAATCTCTATTGTAGTCGAGAGGCTTCAATAGAGGTGCCGACCCAAAGCTTTCTTCAAAGCATCGAAGGACCTTTGGGCTCGCTCATCCTAGATAAAAGGGGTGTCCTTCTTCAAAAGACGCATGAAACCTTTAGTGGTAGTGGCATAGTTCACTATAAACCTACGAAGAAAGTTATATTTCCCCTGTAGACCTTGAAGCTGTCTAATCGTGCACGGGGGAGGCAACCGAAGTATCGCCTCAACCTTAAGCGGATCTACCATGATCCTAGTCTCAGAAACTAGAAAGCCTAAAAGACGACCAGACTTAACGCAAAAGATGCATTTGTGAGGGTTCAACCAGATTCTATAATAACGACATCTTTCAAAAACAAGCCGAAGGTGAATAACGTGATCCRCACTCTTACGAGAGTGAGTAGCAAGATCATCAAGGTAAACTTTGACTAAGTGCTTAAGATCATGAAAAGAGAAAGTCAGGGCACGTTGAAAGGTTGCTTCGATGTTTTTAAGGCCGAAAGGAATCTTCCGGTATGCAAAGGTACCCCAAGGACAAATGAATGCTATCTTGTGTTGATCCTCGGGTTTGATTTGAATTTGATTATATCCTGAAAATCTGTCCATAAAAGAAAATACTTTGCTTCTCGCACACTCGTCGACAATCTGATCGATGAAAGGTGTGAGAAAGTTGTCTTTCGGACAGGCCTTGTTCAGGTCACAAAAATCCATACATACACGGATGGTTCCTTGCTTCTTATCTACAGGAACGTGGTTGGATACCCATTCGGTCAAGGGAACCGAGTAGATGAAGCCAGCGTTAAGTAACTTCTCCACCTTTGCCTTAATAGCAGGGGCCTTTCGAGGGTTGACAACTCTAAGACGTTGCCGAACAGGTTTAGCATCCAGATAAGTTTTAATCTCATGTTCGACAATATGAGGGTCGATCCTTGACATCTCTTCATAGGACCAAACGAATATGTCTTAGAATTCCTTGAAGAGCTTGGTGTAGATCAAGATTTATTCTGGCGAACAATCCACACCGATATTTACATTTTCAACCTTGCCAGGGGTACGAGAGATGTCGATCTCGACGATAGGAGAAATACTTGCCATGTTTCCTTCGACATAAATGATGTGCGTATCAAGTGGAACTATAGCGTGGCCGACTATCTCATTCAAAGTAGATCAAAAGCTGTCTTGTTCAATTCTTTCAAGCTCTGGGAGAAAATAGGAGCGGTGATGCATATCATCCCAAGGTTTGTCAAAACCATTCATGGCTTTGATGATGGCTTCGTCCGAAGGCAAAGTTCCATCGAGGCAATCATGTGAACAAGACAACGAGGTGGCCCACATGGGCCTAGACACGAGATCCTCCTCATCCGTCGATGAGGGAACAAGATCGGGATCGGCAGAAGAGTCGAGAACAACTTGATACATAATCTCTGCTGCCGATAGTGGCATGGCCATCCCAGCATGTGACTGTCTTTCACAAGACAAAGTCGGGGAAGGTAGGGTCCACAAATCATCAAAGTAATACGTGTAGAAAGGAATGGACCTCCCAGTCGAGAAGGGCCTACCGGACATGGCATAAACTTTATGGTTCGGTGCCGAGAATTCGAAAGTACCCATAAGGCAAGAATACATTCCGACACTGATATTCTCAGTTGCCAGTTGAGAATTGTCGATCACGGGGATTGACTGTCCAAGAGATGCATTAGGACTAGAGCACACAAAAGATAACTGATCGATCGTCACGATATTCCCCTCACGAGGAAAAAAAAGAATACAGAAGACAAACGATACGAAGACAATCATAGCATAAGTCCAATTGCGAACTAGTAACAAGTTATAATAAAGAGGCGCATCAACTAGCTCTACTTCCACCTCTACCATCTTCCCACCTAACTGGACTGGAAAGGCGCGGAGAATACCGTGAGGGAGGAAGGAATGATCGTAAAAAACAATCAACATGTTCAAGGACTTGGAAAGGGTCGGAGAACTGAGATCTTTCCAATAGGCCAGGGACATCACACACATAGCAGCGCCTTCATCAAGAACCGCATGTTTGATTGTATACTTTGAATACTCCACATGGATTTCGAAAGCCACATGGTAAGGCAAGCGAGGTTTAACCTCTGTGATGTCAAACTTGATAACCTTTGAGCCACTGGGTTCTAGAGCTCCTAGAGAAGAGAGTAAGGCATTCCTTTGTGAAGGACACCTCTAGAGTACCTCCAAAGTCGACATCGCACAAGGGGTTTGGCCCATGTCCTCAACAATAGAGTAGTTCTGGGCGGCTCTAGAATTTGGATTATGGGTAGAGCGCTTAATTACTCCTTTCGGAATACGAGGCGGTGGCTCCAATTTCTCAATTTGTAAAGTCGTCTCTGGAGGAGGAGGATATTCTAGACCATAATTATTTTGTTTAGAACTATAGTCTCGAGATTGAGTGGCTACATCTATTTTCGCATTGACCATATTGATACATAAACGGTCGCCATCTTGTGACTGCTGGTTTTGAACTCCACCAGCCGCATTCCGGCGTTTGAGGAGCTCGAGGCTAAGTGCTAATTATGTGGGAATGGATTCGTCAACATGATGAGCGATTGAGCTAAAAGCCTTGCAACTTCTGCAAGTTTGGGGCACAAATGGGTAAGGTGATCATCTGTGCAAATATTACAGGGAAACTTCACCTTACGTTTTTCTCGTTTTCCCTCTCCAACATTACTACCCGTCTTCTCATTATTATGATTGTCCATGAGTTTATTACCATTTTCCCCATCCTTACGATTATTACATCCTTTCTTCTTATTCCCTCCTGGTTGTTGGTTACCATTCGGCTTGGTCGACGATTGCATGGAGTGTACATCCACCGACTGAGTGGGATTGGAAGACACAGATGAGGCTGGTCCTCCTGTAGACTGGCTTAAACACAACTCTTTCAATTGGTTTGTCACCGAGTCTGCAGACTTTACATTGGCAGAACCTACAATGCCATTAGCATGAGGTCTGGAATTTTGCCTAGGGTCGTAAGTAGACCGCAGTGCTTCAGGAAGAAGATGGTATAACATCCGAGACTGAGCATATATCAAATCTAGCTGCTGGGCTCTAAAGATTGTTGCTTCTTCAATGGTAACCCCAGAAGTAGCAACGTCCTTCAAGATAGGAGGGTGAAAAGACTTAAGAAACCATTCTAAAAGAAAGGCCGAGGGTATAGGGGTCTTAATCAACCTCTTCCGTCTACGCCACTCCTGGATATGGTGCGAGATATGAGTGGCGGTATCTTGGCGTAAAGTAGATAACAATTCTAATCCAACATCATAACGAATGGGAAACTGGAATTGGTTAAGAAATACCATCACCAACTGATTAAAAGTACCATATGCCCCCCTCGGTAGCTCAATATACCTTTTTGCAACAACTCCGATAAGGGTGCGTTGAAACAATCTCAAACGAATAGAATCATCATTAAGGGAGTTTGATGAGCACCAAAGGTGAAAGGTAGTGACATGATCACCATCATCCTCTCCATTCTTTCCCTCGAACTTTGGGATGTCCGAAGGAAGTTTGGTGGGGACCGGGGGCCATGTAGGATCATGACTCACAGGGTCATTAATTAACTTAGACAAATTTGGCAGATTAAGCGTGGCCAGAAAAGGGAGACGAGGTTGTGACATCTGGCCCCAACCTCTCGAGAAAGATTGCGCTTGCTGATTCAGAGGCCATCCAGGGTTCTGGTAAACACCATGGCCTTGTCCGACATTATAAGGCCCTCCTCCAGGCTGATTCATATAAGGTTGGTTGGGCATCATTCCAGCTGGAATGTTCTGTTGAAGGTTATAGAAATTTCCCCCAACCAGATTAGATCCAGGTTGGGGGTTGTCCAAAGCATGAAACTGACCTCCCTCAGGTTGGAAACCGGAGGATAGAGGTGGATTCGTCATGCCAAATGTATTGGCCGAAATCTGCATCGAGGAGGTAGGATTGTAGGACAGAACTTGAGTTGAAGCTTGTCCGCCAGGTTGACTATTCCACCCATAAGTAGGAGGATTGGACCCAGGATTAAAAGCAGACATACCTCCCATATTAGGAGTCATTTGAGGGATTTGAGATCCACCAAATGAAAAAGGAGTGTAGGGAGGTGTAYTKCCCCCAAGTCYAGCWCTAGCATTAGGRYCRRYAGCTGGGATGGAGTTCRAAAAMTRYGARGTGAAGTTAGGMATACCATAAGAAAAYGGACTAGAWGCCATAGGGATGGACTGAACATTGWAGCCYRGTGAGTGGMCAAGAGACCCAAAKGGGTTYGAGGCRGTAGCATGAKCATTAACTATAGGYYGRGCCATASTAATGATAGGTGCCTCYGRCACTAYGACCATAGAGGTTGCARGAGTYRAAGGTGTKCCATTAACTATAKTGGGTATGGGAKTCAAAGGGMTCYCAKAATTWTGAAGACCAGGTTCAGTACTCATCCTTGTAGAATCACAAGTCTGAACGGTGGATGTGTGTGTACCACGTATAATGACTTTACGGCTTTTAGAAGGCAAGGACACAAAATCCGGTGGTAACTGTAACAAGTGACGGAACCGGCGAGGTGGCTGGTCCGACTCCACGATGACTTAGGACTCTAAAGATAAAAAAAAATATATCCGAAGGCCAACTAGTAAGCAAAGAGCACGCCAAAATTCAAATGACCAATATGCATGGAAACAGGTTAAAGTCGCTGAGTGGCCTTCCTCCCTAAATAAGGTATGTCTCGTCCAAGAGGGACCTGAGAGTCCCCGCTAAAGATCAGAGGTAACATAATAAGTTATAGGGGCCCTCGTGGGCTTAACAACTAGTCGGTCAGGTCCCCCCAGAGAGGTAATCCTCCATAAAGGCTGTATGATGTTCGACCCCTATCTGACCTAGGGTACTAACAGAATAACCCCTGCAAGTAACCTATGAGATACCTAAGTCAAGCAACTAATAAACCACTGTATAACTGATGCACATGCAAGCAATCGTAATTCCGGATCACCGTATGGGCAGGGCAGCAAAGCCCGAAACCTTGAAATCACTACCTCTCATGGAGGTATGTGCACTAGCAAGATCCCTAAATACGAATAAATCCACAAAAATATCTCTGACGCTAGGCGAGTATCCGAGGGATATCCCTTCAACCAAGTTCGCGCGACCTCGTGATTAACTCCGGTGTGAGAGGAGCCTCCTGATCTTACCAATTATACAATGGACTTCTCAACTCCCTTTCTCAAACACATATGTTTATTTAATTGCCTTGGAAAAGTTTAATCACAAAATCCTATTCCAAGGCACTAAATCCTAGGCTAGTTTGTGCACCCTAAAAAATAAAATCGTTATTAATAAATTTTAAATTATAGCGTTGATTTTATGGCCGTGAAAACTCAAAAATGTACGGTGATGAAACTCATGGTGTTATGACTCTAGAAGAAAGTAAAATATGAAAATAATGCAAAGTCTAACTTTAAATTTTAATGTATGATATGCTCCTAAAAAGAGATGCAATTTTCGAATTCAACTCTTCAATTCATAAGTAAAAATCCAATCTTTCACTGTATGCACTAAGCTAATGATAAAAACTCAAAAGGCAAAAAATGCCAAGCAATGCAAAATGCCTATTTTTTTGTATTTTCAATATATTGAAACTGAAAATGCATGGACTGAAAAGTAACTTGATATATAGCCCTACTTTGTATAAAAGAGAGATAACTCAAGTAGGATATCAAGCAATGAAACACCCAGCCCAATGTACAAGGACAATAAAAATGAAAAGATGAAGAGAAAAACTTCGCCCAAAAATTCAACCAAAAGAGGGTTTCTTGTCATCCCACAGGTACTCAACAGGCACTATAGAGACCTAAAAAGGCTCAAAAAGCATCAAGTCCCACCCAACAAACACCACACCAAGCAAACAAGCAAGGAGAAAAGGTGTACACAATTTTTTGAGCAAACATAGCATATATACACAACTTGTAGTGAGACAACCTGCGTGTATACGTGATTGTCAAGCTAAAATACGCGTATATACTTTGAAACAAGGCCAGACAAGGGATAAAGGCTTAAAACTCAGACCCATAGTGAAAATGAGTTGTCAAGCGATGATACGACAATAACCACAATAGAAACGAGAGAAATCTAAGGAGAAAAATACTTCAAACCCTAAGAAAGAAGATTCATCCCCAGTATGGTCACCAATTCTATTACGAGGAAAATCTCTCTATGGCTAGGGTGAACCACAATAGACAGGTATGATTGTAGAAATTGACTGAATTCTAGCATATGCTATATAAACTAATGTGCAAGAGAAGTAATAAAGAGGCCTACCTCGTCCAAACGTTTAATGATGTCCACCGTTGAGTACTTTGACCCAAAGCTTTATACCTGCAACAAGTTCTCAACAAACAAGCAGAGCAAGCATATAGTGGTTAAATAACAGGTTAGCACATTAGATAACATAATCTATTAATATACAAAACAAACATGCCCATGGATCATAACACATATATTTGCAAGATATCAATTGGACGGGGAAGGAGTATTTCTATTGATAAATGATCAACAAAAGTGAAAACATTACAGACTTCCGTGTCGGCACGATTTAGAACTAAGAAACTGAGTTCCTTCCAACTGGGCCTCCACCACTTCAATCCTCCACCAAAGGCAAGCTCATATAAGGGAGACAAAGTGGTTCTCCATCAATAAGGGAATATTTTGGGGGCTGAAGACTGTGTTCAGACTTAAAGGACAAAGGGATGCAGACTCAATAATGAAGTAATAATTTCTCCAGAGTAACTTTTCTCTCAAAGTTGAATTCTCTCTCTTTTCCATAGCTTAGAATTGGCTTCTTTATAGCCTTCAAAATGCAACTGAAGGGCCGATTCAGAACTTGCATTATAGCTTTCAAGGTGCGTACAAGTGGAAAAATATTTATTTTTGTCTCTGAATTTATCAATCAAGGAAATTAAGTCTACGTGGGGAAATGGAATAAGGCCCTCTATGCAAGATTGCATAGGGTGAGGAAAATCTTGCTCTAACAGGGAATTCTGGTTCAATTAGAAACTCATTTTCACTGAAGTGGTCAGCGCCGAAGTTGACCATCTCCTTTCCTTTACTATGATCTAACGAATCCAATATCTCCACTCCAGATCAACGGTTGACGGTAGTTTGTCTAATCCGAGACTTCAGGATATTTGTGGTTTACATTATCCTTCCACTAAACTTGATCAGATGGTCAAGAATTCATCCGATGTTTCTCCTTGATCTAACGACTGGCGATATTTCTTAACTTCGTTTTCCTCTGCCTTGTCTCCAATGTCCCGAAACTTATGCTATCCTTCCACTTGGCTTTGATCAATGGCTCTAACTGATTTGATGGTTGCGATTACTGTCAAAAACTATCTCAATGAACAAGATTCTTGCTCAATCCTTCACAAAGGATTCTTCTGTGTAGGCTCTGGCTTCTGTGTTATTTCAAATGTGTCATCTCTTCTGAGCTTTTGAATCATAGGATCACTGTTGATCCTATCGTGATCAACAATGATCACGACTTACTTCTGCCAGAGGGTGATCTTCCTTTTCTTTCATTACTGTACATGTTTGAATCATGTTGCCATCAATGACAACACAAAATCAATAATGCCAACAATCTCCCCCTTTGTCATTGAGGGAAACATATTTGTAAAACAAAATAAGTTCATATATTTTCTCCCCCTATCACTGATATTCTTTTCTATCTCATAGAAAATTTGTTTTCTGCTTAACTGTGTTTTACTACTTCTCTCCCCCTTGGACATCAATGACAAAGGGTTGCTCCCCTTATGATCAACCTCTATCTGTCTGCATGTTGCTGACCAATCTGTCGAACCTTGGGTAATTCCCCCTGCAATCATGATTTGCATGAATTAGATGACTCCCCCTGTCAATATGCTCTCTCTTCCTTTGACTAATCTCCTCATGTCNATACAAATTATCCTTGAAACTATCCATTGCTTCTCATTGATCTCTGACCAGATGTATCCATCTCTATCCATGATGCTTCTCTACTGTACAATGTTCTAAATTCATTTGAGATACTTTATACTATGCTTGATGCATGATGACAATTATTTGTGCAACAATTAACTTTACTCATGTTCACCTATTTAGTCTTTGCTATCCACATCTGTGAGTGTCCTGGTTTCTCGGCCTTTGTTCTCTGATATTCTATTATTGCAACTTCATTTTTCTTCCATGTTTCATTTACTCTTCTTGTCGTATTGCATGAAGCATTTCTCATTGATTGTCTCCTTGAGTTCCAACAGTCCTGGGATTTGTGGCCAAATCCACCACAACTGTAGCATCTCATAGTATGAAAGTGTGCAACAATATTTCCAACACGATTGCATTTCCAACATCTTACATTGTTGTTGAATCTACCAACATCTTTTCTTCCATGATGCCTACAATCCAAGGCTCTATGACCGTATTCATTACAAGAAAACCAATGACCATTAAAAACACTTTCATACATGCCCCTTTGACTCATCCTTGAAGGTGTCTCTCTTCTAAACTTGCTTTGAGGTGTAGGAGTAGCTTCTTGATGTCTTTGTTGATTTGATCTTATGAAGAGTGTAGTGTTTCTTTCACTCTTTGAACATGAAGGACCTACATCAGACTTTCTTTCACAAATGAAGGACCTGCATCAAGCTTCATAGGAGTAGCTTCTTGATGTCTTCCTTGATCTGATCTTCTGAATATTGTAGTGTTGATTTCCCTCTTTGAACATGAAAGTCCCGCATTAGACCTGCTTTCACTCTTTACAAATGAAGGACCTTCCTCAAGCTTCATAGGAGTAGCTTCTTGCTTGTTGTATCTAAGACTGAATTTATCATTTGGTGATCTTTGACTATCCAAGATCTCATCCAGGGTTGTAGAGTTGTTCGTGAACTTGACATAGGTGTTTGAATTCTCAACTTTGTTTCTAATATGCACAACTTCTGCTTCCAACTTATGACATGACTCTTCCCTTTCGTTCAACTGGTTCTTCACTACCTCCTCTCTTCTTTTGGCTTGTTCAAGTTGGGTCTTCAGATTAACATTGGTTTCTCTTATTTCTTCTATATTTTCAAGGCTTCTTCTAAGCTCATCATCTTGGTACTTATTTTCATTTGCTTAACTGATTTCATTATTCAATCTCTCGATCTCTTCTTCATTTTCTTTTAATTGAATATCTTGCTCAGATATGACCTTTTCATTGTCTTTGAGCATTTCCTTTATTTCCAAGATATGCTTTTGATTCTTTTCAAGGAATTATTTAGTGTACTCATAAATATAGCTATAGTCTGAATCACTATGGTCATATTGGTAATTAACAAAACCCCAATCAACTTTCTTTTTAATCTCTAACAATTCTTCTTCTACCTCTTCCATGGGATAAATGTTGTGCCTAGAATGATCATATCCATACTTGAAAACTTTCAGCAGGAAGATGGGTCAATAATTATTCCAGAAGTATTGAAACCATTTA
>JASDQU010949728.1:28786-46656 GCA_032191745.1 Picea mariana | reverse complement strand
TAGGCCACATGGCAGGGGTGTCATATGGGGTCACGTGTCACCCGTATTCAGTACCTTTTAGACCCCAACCTGTTATTTTTTGTGACACGTGACACACATACTATGGGTTCACGTCACCATAGGTGACATCATCATGTCATCTCATCTTAGAGAGTATGGCCTCTAGGGGTCTCCAACATCTCTACCAGCGAAAGTGTTCAAGACCGAAGTTGCGAATTCATGCCGACCGTCAATCAAATATCCCTTCAGGACCTTTATCAATCGTACGATTGACTAGTGGAGTTAATATAAGTGTTCAATGAAGTTTTACTTCAGGAGAAGTGGAAGATTGAAATGGGATAATAGCCGATGGTTGAAGTCCGAAGGACTTGGTTCTAGCGTCGATCTCATGATAAGGTAAATGGGTTGAGCCATGAAGGGCCTAGAACTAACTAAGCCCTCAGACATTTTGCGAACAAGCTCATGTGTAGAAGAATAAGGGAAAATCCCTAAAGGAATCCCATGGTTTCCAGTCATTTTCATATGGAAAGTGGTTTGAAGGAAGCGCCAGTGAAGAATTCGAATTATGTACCAGTTAAAGGAGTTGTGGAATATTTCAACAAGATCCTTTTGCAAAACAAAAAAAAGGGGCTGAAATGATTTTTCGAGAAGCCATAACTTTCAGCTCAGATATCAGATTGGGGCAAGTATAGAGTCATTGGAAATTTGAGTTAGAGGAGAGTGAACTAGAATTATTCTAATTTGGATAATTGTGATATAGTTCTCCATGAACTGAGAAAAAAAAAAGTACATGTAAATTTAATTAACAAAATTTTATGATATGTATAATTCTAACAAAATGGTTGCTTGCAGATTTTGCAGAATTAGAGATTTAATTGGATCAATTCTAGTCTAGGATTGGATATCATAGTCATGGAATCATGATAGAGATTATAGAAGATGGTTGAGGCAATAGAGAACTACATGGAAAGTAATGAAAAGTGGATAAATAACTTGAGAAGAACAAAATAGAAGGATTATTCTTTAGCTGCTACAAAGTTTGAATAAATTGTAGGTACAACAAAAGAAAGAATCATCTCATAGGACATGAATCGAGCAGGTGAATAATGTAATTAATTGGCATAGAAAGGAAAATTGAGGCTCCATATCCTTGAAGGTGGAGATGTGTAGACAATTGCAAAGCTTGAGGTGAAAGAGAACAAAGAACTTAAGAGGTTGTGTATGAATAATATATATGTGTCAAGCATAGGAGTTCAAGGGAAGGATTTGTTAGATATGACTTATCTACTTGTCTAGAAGTACTCAGTGAAAGAAATACACTTCTGATATCAGAGTTCAGAGTGGAAGCATGATGCCAATGTAGAGAAATTGGAGATAGAAAAATGAATTCTCTTTTACTTGAAAAGTGTCATTGAATGAAAATAGACTTCCATTGGGAATGGTATTAAGTGTGAAAGGTTTGGTTTCATAGGGAATTTTTAAAGAAGTAATCTAATGGACAACTAGGAGTAACAATTTTTGACTCAAGAATGTTGTGGTAGTAAAGTGAGGGAATGTCATAAGATACTTCATTCAAAGGTGTTGGAATGTTTCATAAAGGTAAATTTTGGGTATGACTTCCTAGGAGAGGCTGCTCAAAATAGAACACATTGGCTGGATTGCAGAATGGCCAAGTGGAACTTGTCTAGAAAGTGTTTATATGATGGAACAATAGTGCAGATGAGTAGAGTGAAAGAAAACAAGTCAACAAGGATCTTAAGGAATTCAAGGAAAACCAACTACAACATGAATAAATAAATAAATAAGTGAATTGAAAAATAAATCCACTAGAGTGCATGAGGCATATAATGAAGTTAAAATGCATATGCATTAGTAGGCATGTTGACAGTGAATGCTTGGTGCATATGGATGTGTAATTGTGCATATGCACGTTCTTGGATATGCATATAACATGCTTGTGATATTAGAATAGTCTCTTATTATGTAATATTGATGTTACAGAAATTGAAAATGACTAATGATGGATTATGTATTCAGGAAAAATGATATAGCATGGTTAGATGTGGATGTTGTTGTTTCTTATTATTTCCATATATGTGAAGACCCATGAGGGTGGTAGGAATGGTGATGAAAATGATGAAGGAGGAAGTTTGTGAGCTTCTACAAATATCAGTTGATCAGATAACAACAAGTAGGTTGATAACAACCATCCAGGTATGCATTTAGTTTCTTTTGATGCATACATGTTGAAGGGAATTGAGGTAAGAATTCCCTTAGTTAATTTTTCAATATTTAAATTGTTATGTAATGGCCAAAGGCCTAGAGTATGTAAATGTTGTTTTTGCTAGAATGCATTTAGATAAAATGTTAGTTTCATATTGTGTTATGATTGGTTGTGGGATCATAACTAGGTCAAGTCAGAAAACATACTCTTTATATAACAATAAATATCCATAGAGTTACTCATGTGTGAGACCATGAGATGGTTGATATGGAAGGGATATAGCACTATGTGATTTCTCAATGGTATCTACYGTATGGTTGATGTTTGGACTACATCCTCTTTGTCGACACTGAAGAGAACTTAAGAATTGTATTCTTGGTGTTGTGTTTGGGTTGAAAAGGAGGGCATCCAAATAATCAGGAAAGCAACAAGAAGTTTATGGATGATGTGTTGAGGTGTTGGCCAGACCTTCCAACTCACCTTGGTGAATGCATGAAATAGTTATGTGGTATTATGTAGTCAATGCATGGAGCCACAATGAATCCATGCATTGATAGTCAATGCCTGCAACCACAAGAGCCAAACGAATTATGAGCAGGAAGCTCATGCTTGGAAACTCTGTTTTATTGTATAAAACATATTTGACATTTATGATTGAAATTGTTATAACAATATCTCATGATGCCTATATATTTATAATACATATGAGATGTTGGATATGGAAGTTGGAAGCTCATGAAAAATAACACCAAAAGGAAATCAAGCTCAATGATGAAGGAATGGAATGAAGAAAGTCTAGTGGACTTGTTGCAACTAGAGTTATTGAAGCTGCAACTCTAAGACTTTCTAGCCGAGTGCATTGGATCCCTGGAGAGAAGTGGAACAACCTGAGGCACTCCATGGCAGAGAAAGGGGTTCATTTCTTTGGGTTGTGCAGGGATGAGAGGGAATGGGAGCTTGTTGTTTGGAACTTTGTTGACGGGCAAAAATGACCGCCCACCAATTGAAAGAACGAGTCCGGTCTGGGGTTGTCTAAATAACCCAAGCCATTTGGTATAACTCATTCTAACGAGTTTAATGGCTCTGTTGGTCAATCTAAAAGTCTTAGAAGAAACAAATAAAGTAAATAAAAGAGCTGAAATAACTAACTAATTACTAAACACTATATGTGTGTGTGTGTGTGTGTGTGTGTGTGTGTGTGTTCTAATGTAATTGTAGTAGTTGTACTTAAGCAAAAGATATACAAGTCTTGTTTATTTACATGATTTACAAGCTGCAAGTTTTAATAGAAACTTACGAAAATCAATGGAAAAATGATTGCTT
Organism: Picea mariana; assembly: GCA_032191745.1. Lineage (NCBI taxonomy): Eukaryota > Viridiplantae > Streptophyta > Pinopsida > Pinales > Pinaceae > Picea > Picea mariana. The sequence goes on along the minus strand of JASDQU010949728.1, from coordinate 43,109 downwards.
CTAGGAAGAAAATAAAGAAAGCACATAAAAATATTTATTGTTTTTCTTTTATAAATTTAAAGAATCTTGCAAAAAAGTTAATGAAACATGAACATGTGGATAGTCAAAGCTGAACCATACATCCTAGTTTCAATGATATGTAAATGACAGAAAAATACAAAGAAGCTATCCTGTCAGTGAATTAGTGAGGCGTATCCAAGCATCTGCATGAGTGGTGAACATCCAACTGCCATGTCCAAGAGAGAAATCTACAGTGAACCTTATGATTGTTCTAAATAAATTCAGGACATGTATTGGCAGCTTAGGTTTTAATGACAGAAAAGGAAACAAAAACATAAACCCGTGATCTCATAATTATACATGATTACAACAAGATAAATCTGGAAGCAATCTATTCATTTTATCATTCAATTTAAAACTCAAAGATAAATCTCATTATTTAAATCGAAGATATAATCATAGCATTTGTATTTTGATGAAGCAAATGATAGATGGTATTTATAAATAAAACCTCCTACACATCACATATAATTTAATATAAAGATATCATGCCTACACATGTAACAGAATTAAAAAAACATAAATAACAACATTATAAACAAAAGGCTAAATCCAAAATGCAATTATGTCGTTCTATTAAGTTTTTGGAATCAATTGTCCATTCTATAGTCCTGGAAGAATTTTTTTGGATAATAGACTTTAAAGATTGGAAAAATTAATACATAGATGATAATAATTAACCATGTATTGATAAAAAAGACTAAAGCTATTTAAATCAATGTATAATCAATTATTCAAAGAATATGAAGATATTATAATGAAAATAAAACCATTTTACTCACAGGAAAAAAAGCCATTAAGAAACCTGGAATTCAATATTCTTCTTTGAAAATGCTCGTCCATTCTCCCAAAGATTCTAGCCATCCATTACTCCATTTGAAAAGAAATAAAAACTTTACAAAAGATATAATATACAAAAGAGAAAGGATAAAAATCCTCCTCTCAATTTCTTGTCTCCCTATGGCTCTGAACTTTCTCATATATTTATACAATGAATGAACAGTCTGGGCGTCACTATTAATTTTTGCCACCTGAAATTTGCCTCGTAAAAAGACATCAATATCTCTCAAATCGTGCATTTTCTTGGGAAAAGCTCTACGCAGAAGGTAAATGGGTCCATTTGGGTTCTGGGTTTTCAACCGTTTCTTCAAATTCCAAATTTTATCTGTTGTTGCTCATAAAATTATTTGTAGCAATCCAAAATTATTTTTGGATCTATCATGTTGAACGTATTTGGATAATAAAAACAAGCCATGATCAGATCTATATCAAATATTTGATAATATAAACCTGTGAAACAAAAAGAAACCTAAATTAATAACCTAAAAATTGTGAATAAAACAAAATCTAAAAAAATAAAAAATGAATTTAAACTAACTATAACTTATAAACAAACATTGTTTATAATTTGCTTTCAAATATGTTCTTAAAATTATAGAAGCTTCAAGTTAATGGAGAAGAGAAAAATATTAATTTTGATTTTTTACAAATGAAAATAATTCTTTTATTATTATTATTTTGAAATGAGATGCAAAATGAAAAAAGAATTTAATTAATTAATATCACCAAAAGATTTCATGAAAATGAGAAAATAGCCAAGATATTATTTGATGAAGTATTGAACACATTATTCAAAATAGTCAAACTTGCTAATGAGCAAAAGAAAGAACACATAATCATAATTTAAACGAAAGTAAACTGTTGAGAAAAATTAATGTTTTTGTTTAAATTGAGATTTCTATGCTCGTTTCTAAATTTTGACATATACTCTTGTAATGAATGTCTCATACTATAGTGAATGTCTTAAGTTTGTCTCAAAACAAGCCAAGGTATGGAACTATTTGAAAAGGTTGATTCTGTAGCTCATTATAATTATCAAGATTCTAATGGGGGCCCTTTAAATTTTGTAAAAATTTAGGAGGAGTTGTTGGGGCCCAACAAACTTCTACTAGAAATATAAATTATGAAGATAATTATACATGTTTTGGGTCAGAATGCCTATGTATACAAGTTTAATTTTAGGTTAGAGTGCCTATGTATATAAGAGTTGGTTGGATTGCCTATGTGGATTAAGGTCAAAGAACCTAGATTTTTAATGTTAATAACATTGGAATGGTGTTGTGCACTAAGGACAGTGCCAAAATAAGGGGAGCGGGCCCCGATTTTAACCCTTATGAACTAGGATGTATTATATAATTGTGACTTAGGCTATTGAGTCGGTAAAGTTGAAAAGGGGTCAGAGTGCCTTGGAAATGTAATACTTCATATACATTAATAAGATACAATTTTGGTTGCAAGAGGGACAAGGACAAAAGAGATAGGGGCTATGATTCTACAAGAGAGGGGGATTAAGGGGATAAGTATTTTATTATATTTTATTTACACATAATCGATTATATAAAAAAAAAGGGGTTACATGAGCTTCTTGGGAGCAAGGTCGTGTGGTTCTTGTTTTCATGTAATTATATAAATGTCCCTTGTGGTCTATTTTGGTGTGTGGTTCAGGGGTTCTTGTGCTTATTCTTCTTCTTCACTCACTCTCTAGTTGTTCATGGTTCACTCGTTCTTATTCATTTGTTGTTACACCCTCCTGACTCTTTTTGAATTGGTGTGCTCTTGGGGGGATCATGTAAACAAATGGTTGGAGGAGGAAAGCCATTGCTAGTTGGATGTAACAGGTTATTGATCATTCTAGGAGGGAATTGATGCTTGTGTGCATGAGATTGATGGAAGTTCGGAAAGAAATATCCACAACTGAGAATCCTTAGAGTTTACAATAGGGATATTTCCTTACCAATAGCACTGGAGCTCTAGATAGAAATGGAACAACCTGAGGGATTGGAGGGCAGAGAAAGGTGTTCATTTCCTTTGGTTTTGCAGGATGAAGGGGAAAGAGAGATGGAAATTCAGATTTGTTGTGTGGTTGGTAAAGGATGATTGTGTGCATGAGATTGATGGAAGTTCGGAAAGAACTATCCATAGCTGAGAATCCATCGAGTTTCCAACAGAGAGATTTGCTTACCAGTAGCACTGGATCCCTAGAGAGGAATGGAACAACCTGAGGAACTGCATGGAAATGAAAGGTTTTCATTTCTTTGGGTTGTGCCGGATGAAGGGGAAAGAGAGCTGGAAATTCGTATTTACTCTATGGTTGGGAAACATGAGAGCTAGTTAGCCAACTATTATGTGTTTTACCTTTGGCCTAGGACTTGTCCTTATGGATTCATAGCCCTGGATTGGGGGTGACCTGTTGTTGAGAGTAAATGAGAAACATGTTCTATGTTTTGGAGGAACATCCTTGGTCTGCAGCTAGTTAGTGAATGCTTTCTTGAAAATATAAGTGCTCTCTGTGTTTTCCGCATAATGTATATTCCACTGTATTTTTCATTATCTCTTAGATATGTATTTATAATGTGCATGTATACTATTTATTTGTTGTGCATGACACGTTGTTATTTATTTTATGTTGTAGCATGCATTGTGATTAATGCATGTGTGTATTTCATGCTTGATTTTAGATTAAATGTTATTAGAATTCAAGATCAGTTCAAAAGAAATTTTTTGGAGTAGCGTGGCCAACCTGTGGGTGGTTGGGTATGTTATAGTTTGGTATTGTTCCCATCCTGTGCATGGTTGGATACGTTACATCTTCATACAGGGACTTGCACTAGGTCATAAGCTTTTTAAGAAGGTCTCCAATGTAACTGATCCACCTGCTCATCCCAGCCCCTTCTCATGTGTTCTCGTGATGTTGGAATTCATCACCAACTAGTACGTTCATTGTGAGAAGTTATTGGTTTGTTTGGTTTTCTTTATAGATTTTCTAGCGCATGTTGTTTGTTTTCTTAGTGGAACTTAGGGTTGAGTCTATATCTATGGCGTCATTTCCTAGTAATACCAACGAAGGAATCCATTTTTCAGGGATGTCATTTTTTTCTCCTTCTATGGAACACGTTGGTCCACCTTACATCACCACTTTGACTCTTCCTCATCTCACGATTGGGTTACCGGTTTGGTTATTTTCCACTTCGGTGAACATCAACACTCCTGGTTCTTCATATGTAAACACTCCACCCCAGGATCCTCAACCTCGTGTCGATCCTCCACCTTCTTCACCCTTAGGGTATTCTTCCCATTCTTCCTCTCCGCATAGTGAAAGCTCTACAACTAGTAACTAGGTGGATAAGAAGAGGAAGAAACATAAGAGTAAGAAGAAGAAAACTAAGAAAGAGGAAAAGATTCCAACCACTACAAAACATGTTACTGTAAACTTTATCCCAACCCACTATTAGTTGATAAATTAGTCAATCATGTTCCCTCCTCGGTTAGTCTGGTTGATCAAGTGGTCAATTTGGTTTCATCTTCTGTTGACCCAGTTGATTAAGTGGTTGATTTGATTTCATAATCAGTCAACCCCACTCTTCTATCGAACAGTGAAACCCTAGTGATCGATCTGAGTACCTCCTTAGTTGATCCATTCCATCAAGTAGTCGATTCGATATCAACATCCATCGATCCCACTCCTCCTTTGAAGAGTGAGGATGTCGCTCAAGTATTTCTTGTTACTATGGATTCCTCCAAAGAAGGGGGAATTCCATCCGTTCCAACGACACCCCCTCCAAGCAATGTGATTATCATTAATTAGAATGATCTAACAAAACATCGTCTTCCTTCTTATGCACCTTTCCAAATCATTGTCAAGGTTTTTTCTAGGCATATTCCTAACACTCTAATAGACAAAGGAGCTTTTGTTAGCATCCTATCCTCGAATGCTTGGAAAGGTCTTGGTTCACCTCAACTTACGCTGATAAGTTAGAATCTGTTGGATTTTAACAGAAGGGTTAGTCAACCTTTAGGGATCCTTCCTCGGTTTCCTATTACTTTGGGGGCAGATTGGTCTATATTGATGTGATGGTAGTCCATGACCCCTTGGACTTTAATTTTCTCCTTGGGAGAGACTATGTTTACTCCATGAAAGATTTTGTGTCCACGCTCTTTCGAGTGATGTGTTTCCCTAATAATGGATACATCGTTGCCATAGAACAACTTTCATTCATTGGCCCTCATATGATGGTCAACCATTAGTCTTCCCTGAATTTTTCTTATATGTCAGCGTCATCCACCCTGTCGTAAGTTAATTATGTGGCAACATGTCCCATGCATTCAACTTCGTATAAGAAGGAATATCTCCCTTATTCTGAATTAGATCTGGTAGTTGGCATGGTGATCTCTTCGATTGGACTTTTAGATCCTAATCCCCCTACCCCTTCCACACCTCTTGACATGTATTCCTTCCAGAGTGTAGTTCTTCCATCTCGCAAAGATATCTTAGAATCCATGATCGAGGTTTGTCCCTTGACATGTATTCCTTCCAGAGCGTTGTCCTCTTGGAAGCCATGATCAAGATGATATATATGAGCATGGTTACCATTGTTATCACTGAAATTTCGTCTGCACATGGCGACAAGAACTCCACATCATCAAAACAACAATGAAGTCATTCATGGCACTGAATTAAGTTCACAGCATTCCATAAGGGTCAAAAACTATACAAAGTAACCAAAAATTGAAGGGCGCTTTACAGCAGCTTTATGCGCGCGCACATGCGCGGGACAAAAACATGTTACTAGTGCATGCGCGCTCGACGCGCGCCTGTCAACACAAAAACCCGCGCATCTGCTAATACGGTGCATTAATTGCATAAGTCGGCCTCCCGACCGCCTATGGACCGGCCCCCAAGATGATTTGACCCTCAAATCAGAGTCAGCTCTGCAAATTCGGTGAATTAATGACCTAAGTGAACCCTAAACAGGTCCGTGTTCACACCGGAAGTTGGTTACGTGACCGCCTGGAAAAATGCTATAAATAGCCGTGAAGACTCACTGTTTTAGCAGAGAATTCGAAGCAATGTTATGTTGTCCAGATGATTCAAAGCTCAGCCTTTGACAAACAATCCATCAGCGGCCTAACCCAGAGTTCTTTCACCACTCAGTTCAGTTCAGTTCTATTCATTTTGTAAGGAAAGCATTGTGTTGAGGGCCCCGAAGAACCTTCCGTTGGAGGGAGAAGGAACCCCTATCTCTGTCTTCAGCGTGTGCTCTGGTTTCATTAATATACCAAGCCTTGAAACCATTGATGACCCCCCTTGTCTTATGTTTGATGTTTTTGTTTATTTTTGCAGTGTTATTTGCTTTCAGTTGATAGTTAGATTGTATTCAGTTTTGTTTTATGTTAACCCCATGCTACCACAGATGTTCTGCCCTGATGAACCCAACAGGGTATGCAGAGCGGTCTCCATTTTTCTCACCTGGTGATCATTTGAACGTGAACACCCATTTCAGTGTCAAGCTTGTTAAAAAATAAAAAGAGGTATGGGGATCCCACCCAACAAAGAGCATACTTAATTTTCGATTTCAAGCTCATTAAAACATGAAATTGATCATCGAACAAAGTTATTTTCCTGTGTCAATATCGTTAAAAATGAAACAATTTCTCTCCCATTGAGTCGAGTCTTCCATAAGAACTCATCACTGAATAGTCATTTCATCTGCTTATGACAATTGATCCTCTTTCTTTAGAAATTGGAAATAACATAAGAATTTTCAGAGGAAAGGGAGCTTGGGGACCATGCCTCCATCCTTTGATAATCATTTTGGATTTAAGTCGCTAGTTTCTCAAGTTGGGGGGAAACCACCCACCTTTGGACTTTACATTGGGAAGTGTCAAGCATAGTTTTCCTAGTTTCAATTTCACGAAAAAATGAAACTTACCCAAGCATAGTTTTACTTTGTTTCAAGCTTGTGTAAAAATGAAACCAATCTCTATCTTAGTCTTTGTTCTTTCTTGTGCTCATAAATACATGAGAATAGGCTACCGAGATCAGTATTTGTTCTTTATCATTCTCGCAAATACATGAGAATAGGTTACCGATATTAGTCATTGTTCTTCCTCGTGATCATTAATACATGAGAACATGTGTCAATATTGTTAAAAAATGAAACAATTTCTCCCCCATTGAGTCGAGTCTTCCATAAGAACTCGTCACTGAATATTTATTTCATCTTCCTATGACAATTGATCCTCTTTCTTTAGAAATTGGAAATAACCTAAGAATTGGCAGAGGAAACGGAGCTTGGGGGCCATGCCTCCAGCCTTTGATAATCATTCTGGAGTTAAGATGCTATCTTCTCAAGATGGGGGGCAACCACCCACCTTTGGACTTTACATTTTGAAGTGTCGAGCATAGTTTTCCTAGTTTCAATTTTACGAAAAAATGAAACCTGCCCAAGCATAGTTTTACTTTGTTTCAAGATTGTGTAAAAATGAAACCAATCTCTATCTTAGTCTTTGTTCTTTCTCATGCTCATAAATACATGAGAATAGGGTACCAAGCTTAGTCTTTGTTCTCTATCGTGCTCGTAAATACATGGGAAAAGGTTACTGATCTTAGTCATTGTTCTTTCTCATGCTTGTTAATACATGAGAATAGGTTACTGATTATACTTTTATCTCTTTTCCAGACTCGTAAAATCTCTACAAAAAGGGAACTCTTTGGAGTCTCCTTTAATCTCTTTTCAAACTCTCTAAACATGAAAATATCGTCGAGTGAGCTTGTTTCCTTTCACACTCGTTAAAAGGTTAGAAAGGGCATCTTTCGAGTGATAGTTTAACCCTTTTTTAGAATCTTTAGACTAATTACGAAAAATTACCTCATTATGGAGAAATATTTAATCTCTTTTTGAACCCTTTAAAAAAAGAAAAGATTGTCGAGCGATATTGTTGTTTTTCACGCTCGTTAAAGTGAATTAGAAAGCACGTCTGTTGAGCGATATTTTATCTCTTTTTTGGTCTCATCAGACTATTTATGACAAAGGAAAACCCTATCCATTGTTGTTAGGAGAGTTCTCCTAGGTATCATTTTATACTTTTTCGGACCATGGAGACTAACTTTACGAAAAAGTTCATTATGCAGTCATATTTATCAAATACTTTCAGACTCTCTAAACATGAAAAGACCATCGACTTTACCTTCTTTAGACTCATTAAAATTTACATCGAAGGACCCATTCATGGGATTGAACCCCTCCTTTAGGTTTGTTAAATATATGATGAGGGACTCATCACCAGATGAGCTATATTAAGAATCTATTATCCTCCTCAAGCTCGTAAAACTAGAAAGAGGTACTTGCTAATCATGGTGGGGAATTTTTAGAGGGTTTTTCCATCTTGTTATCTTCATTATCTGGTAGCCATTACTACTTCGAGTCACCCTTGGAAAATGCACATGTTCTATCATCATACATAACAGTGGATTCATCCATTATCTCTCATTAACCACCATCTCCATCATTGTGTCACATGACCAGTTATTATGGTATTCATTTGAGTTAATTCTTCCAAATCAAGCCATTTATCGTGCATATTTGTTCAAAGAAAGTTTCCCCATGTAAGACTCCTATAATCCATTTTTGAATCTTTCTCTCGACCATCCCTATGTTAGTTGTGCTCCATTATTATGATTTTAACATCATCTATCTTTACCTGTTTCATGTCGATTGATGGGGATACATCAAGGCCCTCATTCAACAAATTTCACCCGATCGACTAAAGCTCATTATCCAGGATTGAAATCTAGAAACCCATTAGTACCCTAGGACTTGCATACATCAGTGGCAGGCATCCTTGCGTTTCGATAATGGGTTTACATCATTGGCCCCTGTCAAATGAATCCATGAGTGTTTGACATCAACTCCTTTATTCACACTTTGTATATTGTACTAGGCATATTAGATTCCATCATTATCATCGATGGATTCCCTCATGTTTGTTAACGATATACATTAATGAGAGGTAATCAGACGGTTTCTACCATGCTTGACATCAACTCATTTATTCGCATGTTGTAGATTCATACCATTTGGATTAAGGACAAAGACCTTGGGAAAGATCACCCTCCTTTTAGATGGCATTCTTTCCCAAGCTGTGATGGAGAATATTAATGAGCACTTCATCGATTTCTCAGTTATTGATTCATATTACTTCTTTGTGTGATGTCACATAGATCCAAATTTGTACTTGGTCATGGCTATGATTTCACTTGCGTCTTGCATGTATCCACATCGTATACTTTCGTGGCCATGTTCGAGGCATGATTTGTTCTTGATGGATTCACGATGTATTCTTTTATGGCCATCATCCCATCACTTGTGTCATGCATGGATCCACAGTGTATTTATGGCAGCTATGCTCTTGTATTTCTTACCAAGCATGGGTATTCCCACCTCGGGGATATTTTTCTATAGGATTGGTGATTCTTTTCTCCAAGCTTCTTTTCCCAAAGTTTTGTGACTTGATTTATAAAAATTTTCAGTCATCAGAAAACTCTTATGACCTCACACTTTAGGGGTAATCTATTATAATGTTATTTTCCACCTAATCATTAGGTCATTATCACCTAAATATAACCTATTCAATCCAACAAAATTCACCACTTATCCCTAAGATTCTATCCTAATTTCCACTTGGTCGCTCTTTTCCTTCATTAAGGGTGCAACTGAAAAGGTTTTGGTCGCATTTTTCCTTCATTGGGGGGGAAACCAAAGGGTTTGGTCACCTTTTTCCTTCATTGTGGGTGTGACCAAAAGGTTCGTTCAATCCCTATGGCTTTCCAAGTAGCGACTGATCGCTTTTTCTTTGTGAATAGGTCGCGACCGAGCCTAGAAGCTCCTATTTTTGGATTCGATTTCGATGGATGATGTCTCCCACTTATTTATTAGGGTTTAGCTTCGAGAAGGATTCCATTGTGAGCTCGAGAATATTATCCTAAGAACTATATGGCCTTATCCCTAAATCCCTATAAGAACCAAGACATTTCCCATGGGCAAGGGGAGGAGGAAAGAGCTAGCAGGTTACTCTGGTAATTTGGTTGCAAGACTTGGGAAACGATCTTGGAAGGAGACCATTGCATCAACTTCTTATTTATAAGTTGTAATATTTATTTTTTATTAATAGAAAACATACTTGGTGTTTCCCTCTATCTAATTGTTCATACAATTTTCTGTATTCATTGGTAGAGAATTAGTATAATTATGTGTTATGATATGATATTAGAGCTATTTTCAATCCATGCATGATTTCTTTGATCTTTGGGAGGAATTCATCTTCTTTGGAGGTTTTCATGTATGAATCATATCTATGAACATCCTTATTTTATGTCTCTATTCTTGTATTAGGCACTGGTAGAACCATAAAATAGAGGTCTGGGGATCCCACCCAACAAAGAGAATACTTTATTTTCAATTTCAAGCTCGTTAAAAAATGAAACCGATCATCGAGCATAGTTATTATCCTATGTCAAGCTCATTAAAAAATGAAAAAAATTCTCTCATGTTGAGTTGAGTCTTCCATAAGAACTCGTCACTGAATATTCATTTCATAGACCTATGACAATTGATCCTCTTTATTCGAAAATTGGAAATAACATAAGAATTGGAAGATGCAATGGAGCTTGGGGGGCATGTCTCCAGCCTTTGATAATAATTTTTGAATTAAGCCACTAGCTTCTCAAGTTGAGGGGAAATCACCCACCTTTGGACTTTACATTGGGAAGTGTCGATCATATTTTTCTTATTTTCAATATTGTGAAAATATGAAACCTTCCCAAGCATAGTTTTACTTTGTTTCAAGATTTTGGAAAAATGAAACTAATCTCGATCTTAGTCTTTKTTATTTCTCGTGCTAGTAAATACATGAGAATAGGTTAYCGAACTTAGTCTTTATTCTTTCTCGTGCTCATAAATACATGAGAATAGGTTGTCGATCTTAGTATTTGTTCTTTCACATGCTTGTTAATATGTGAGAATAGGTTATTGAGTATACATTTATCTCTTTTTCAAACTCATAAAAGATCTACRAAAAAGGAACTCTTTGGAGTCTCCTTTAAGCTCTTTTCAGACTCTCTAAACATGAAAAGATTACCGAGTGAGCTTGTTTCCTTTCACACTCGCTAAAAGGTTATAAAGGGAATATTTCAAGTGATAGTTTACCCCTTTTTGGGCCTCATTCGACTAATTATGAAAAATGACCTCATTATGGAAAACTCTTTAAGCTCTTTTCAAACTCTTTAAAAAACAAAAAGTTTGTCGAGCGATATTGTTGTTTTTCACGCTCGTTAAAGTGAATTAGAAAGCACGTCTGTTGAGTGGTAGTTTATTTATTTTTCGGTATCATCGTAATATTTATGAAAAAGGAACACCCTATCCATTGTGGTTAGGAAAGTTCTCCTAGGTATCATTTTATACTTGTCCAAACCCTAGAGACTAACTTTACGAAAAAGTTCATTGTGGAGCCTTCTTTATCAAATCTTTTCAGACTCTCTAAACATGAAAATACCATCAAGTTTACCTTCTTTGGACTCATTAAACTTTGCATCGAAGGACCCATTTATGGGACCAAACCCCTCCTTCTTTAGGTTCATTAAATATATGATGAGGGACTCATCGTCAGATGAGCTATATCAAGCATTTGTTATCCTCCTCAAGCTTGTAAAACTAGAAAGAGGTACTTGCCAATCAAGGTGAGGAATGTTTAGAGGGGTTTTCCATCTTGTTACATTCATTATCTACCATTCATTACTACTTGGAGTCACCCTTGGACAATTCACTTGTTCTATCATCATGTATAACAATCGAGTCGTCAATTATCTCTCATTGACCACCATCTCCATCATTGTATCACATAACTAGTTATTATGGTATTCATCTAAGTTAATGCCACCAAGTCAAGCCATTTGTTGTGCATATTTTTTCAAGTGAAGTTTCCCTGTGTTAGCCTCCTGTAGTCCATTTTTGCCTCTTTCTCCCATCCATCCCTGTGTTAGTTTTTCTCCATTATTATGATTTCCACACCATATATCTTTACATGTTTTATGTCGATTGATGGGGGATATGTTCGACAACACATGTATTCCAATAGAGGATGAACACCTTCAGTAACCACTCACATAACCAGATCAAAGATCAACACACCGATGTTTTCATGTGGTAAAACCCCTATGAGGAAACATCCACGGCCCCAACCAATGTGGCCACTTGGAGCAGTTTATTAATGCAAAAGAAAAAGATTACAGAGAGATTTTACAAGAGAATTTATCACAATTGATCATCGGCAAATGACCCTCCATGTTATTTAAATAGAGATCACATACCAATCGGGTGTTAATCCACGGATCAATGGCTGTTAAGATCGAGGAGAGTATGAACCGTCAGATCACTCTATGTCAGGAGCATATCGTGACCATCGGATTTCCTAACTACACATGCATACTAATGCATACTAAAGAAACACGATAACACACTTTTACATAATGACACATTAGACCAAGTAGATCTTAACTAACTCCTAAGTGTCTAAATATCCTCACACCCCCCTTTAAGAAAAACTTGGGATAGGATTGAAGGATTTACAATGGTGACACAATATGAGAAGGAAGGCCGCATCCGAGCCTATCTCCCCTTAATGACAACTTCCTGAACACCTAACATAGATCGAAGTTTGGAAAACTTCACTTCTGTAAGAGACTTTGTGAAAATGTCTGCAACTTGAACTTCTGTAGTGAAAAAGAGCACTTCAATAACTTGATCATGAATGAGATTTCTAATGAAATGCATGTGTATCTCAATGTGTTTTCTATGCTGATGTTGAACTGGGTCTTTGGCGAGCTTGATGGCACTTTGATTGTTGCACCAAAGGCTGGTCGGATACTGCTGCTAGAATCAAAACTATGAAAGGATCTATCTAAGCCACAAGGCTTCCTGACTTGCATTTACCGTTGCTCGGTGCTCTACTTCTACTGAGGAAAGTGAAATACCCTATTGTTTCTTACAGGCCCAAGTGACAGGTACTGAACCAAGGTTGAAAACATAACCTTCATTATACTTGCAATCATCAGGGTCGTCGGCCCAATCTGAATCAGTGAAACCAACCAATAAAGGAGTCCCCCCTGAACTCTAATGTATCCTGAATTGAACTATACCAAAGACATAGAAAAATATCCTTTTAGCTGCTTTCCAATTTCTTTCATGGGGTGTTTGCATATACTGGGCAACAAGACCAACAACAAAGGAAAGATCAGGATGGGTATGATTCAAGTATAAGATGCTACCAACTAACTGATGGTACAGGGTGGCATCAACTTCGGGAGAAGTACATGTGGCAGTAAGCTTGACTCCAGACTGGAAGGGAGAAATGGTTGGTTTACAATTGTCCATGTAAAAGCGACGAAGAAGGTCACAAGCATACTTAGATTGGGAAAGAAAAATTCCTTCATTGGTTTGCAAAACCTGAAGGCCAAGAAAATAGTGAAAAAAACCTAAGTCTGTCATTTCAAATTTCTTCTTAAGGCTAGTTTTCACATGGTTTAAAAGTTTTGAGTCACTACGAGTAAGGATAAGGTCATAAACATAAAGGACAAGGATTATGAGATGGCTTCCTACTTTCTTGGTATAGACATTAGGATCAGAATGGCATCTAGAGAATCCAGTGGAAATAAGAAAGTTGTCCATTTTGGCATACAAATCTCAGGGAGCTTTCTTGAGACCATAAAGAGATTTCTTAAGGTGACAAACAAGGCTAGAGTCATTCTAGACATAGCCAGGAAGTTGTTCCATGTAGATTTATTCTTGCAAATCTTCATGCAAGAAGGCAGATTTAACATCCATCTGATGGACCTCCCACTTATGTGAGGCAGCAAGGGCAAGAACAAGGTAGATGGATTTTATTTTGGATACAGGGACAAAGGTTTCATTATATTCAATTCCTTCAACTTGGGAAAATCTTTTTTCAATTGATCGAGCCTTGTGTCTTTCAACACTTCCATCTGATGCATACTTAGTTCTGTAGACCCATTTACATCTGACAAGTTTTCTTCCTTTTGGAAGAGGTACAAGATCCCAAGTATCGTTTTCCATTAAAGAATGATACTCTTCATTCATTGTTGTATCCCAATCTGGATGACTTGAAGCTTCTACAAATGTCTCTAGATCATGAATTTCTGAAACTTGAGCCAAAAGAGAAGAGGCTCGCTAGAACTATGAATGTGTTCGACATTGATCTGAAGGATCACCAAAATGATCACCAACTGCTTCTCATGTTGAATGGACCCATCTAGGAAGCGGTGGAGATGGTGTTGGTTCAGGTTCAAAGGACTCATCTAGAGGAAGGTGAGCAGACGGAGATGGATTTTTATCCTTGCTGTCATCATCTG
>JASDQU010949728.1:16938-27598 GCA_032191745.1 Picea mariana | reverse complement strand
GAGGCACATTTTTCAAAACTTTCCCAATGATGTTTGTTGAGAACACAAGCGACAAAAACTCCATCTCTGCATGAAACAAGAGGAAGACCAGTCACCATCTGTTGATTACATAGTTGTTGCAATGAGCGATAGTTTAGATGACCAAACCGCTCATGCCAAAGTTTGCTCAAGTCATCGCTATGAGCAACAAAAATGGATGAAAAAGATGATGACCCAAAGTTTTCAAACTTGTACAACCTGGTAATATCATCAACAATTACAGTTGCAAGAACATGCTTAGGATATTTTAGATCCTTGATTATAACTTGGTGAGGTGAAAAATCTACAGTTTTACCTTCACCTGAATGAGTGATTTGATATATTGATAGAAGGTTATAAGAAAGACTTGGAACACATAATACATCATTGAAATGACCATTTTCTACTTGAACTATTCCAGATCCTTCAACACTAAGAGATCTATCATCACCAACAAATATTTTCTTGTTGTTACATTCATTTAGAGTAGAAAATATGTCTCTGTCATTAGCCATATGATAATATGATCCATAATCAATAAGCCACTTATCAAAAGTAGAAGTAGAAGGTGTATTGAAGGAGAAACTAGAAGAAGAAAGTGCATGTCCATGAGAAGAATAAGAGGAAGTAGAATCAATACTGATGTTGTGCTTCTTCATCACTGCTTCTAAAGCTGCCATCTTCTTGAAACATTTGGACTCATCATGACCATATTTATCACAAAAGTTGCAATGTTTTTCAGTCTTCTTATTTTTATATTTTTCTCCTTTGTCTCCATTAGGAGAAAAAGATGTCTGAGTGGGTTTGGGACCCTTATATTGCTTGTTGTTGTGGCGAGGATGTTTCTTCTTTGGATTCTTGGGTTTATCTTTCTGGTGGACAACTAAGGCTTTGTTGGAGGTACTTGCAGTGCTGATCACTCCAAGTTGTACTAGATTATCTTTCTCTCTAATCAAAGCATAAAAAAAGTTCTCAAGACTGGGTTTTTGATGAGCTACCCCTAGAGCCTCTTGCATGGCATAAAAGGTAGATACAAACACAGAATATGCACTACCTAGCTTAGAAAGAATAAGATATATGCAACGATCTTTGTCTATCTTTATCTTACATTCTTCACATAAAGTTCTGAGTTTTTTAAACTTAGACAGATAGTCTTCAATGCAAGAAAAATCACTTGGACTTAAGGTCAGTACTGGATTTTCTAACTGTTGTGCTCGAATAATATTGTGCTTACCAAACATAGATTCAGTTTTTTCCCAATATTCTTTGGGTTTATCAGTTGATTGAAGGTGGAACCTTAAATCAGGAGAGATGGACATTCTAATTAATCCATGTGCTTCGTCATTCCTATTATCCCATTTGGCTTTCTTATCAGCATTAGTGGGTTTTGTTTACTTGTAGAATCCATATCAAATATTCAGATAATGCAGATTTTAAAACTCAAAATGATGATCTAAATGGAAAGAACTCGAAAAGTTATGCGGTTTAAAAAAAAATGGCACTGAAAATAGTCTTCGGATGTGAGAGTTATGTCCTTTTAAAAAAAAGACATAAACGGTAACCAAATGACCATGTGATAGTGTAAGTTTCTTTATGAAGTGACCCACTTTTATAAAGAGAAGTGGGGATCACTTTTACAATAAAGTTACTTTATAACAAAAAAGCTGCATGCAAAATAAATAACTATAAAATAAAATATTAAAGCTACTTATAGTGATTCACTTTTATACTTGAAGTGAAATACACTTTACAATGTTAGCATGAACTTTTTTTTTTTTTTTAAGTAACAAAAGAGAGATTTGAACCCAAGACCTCTTACTTAATAAGTCAACTTTTAACCAAATGGTCTAGCAAAACATATTGTAATGTTCAGAAGGAGGATTGTTGTTGTTGTTGTTGAAGACATCCTTGGAGAGCGTGCTAAAAAAAAACTATTTTCACACAAGAAAAAAATTTCACTTCTCGATGACAACAAGGGTTAGATCTCGATTCGCTTATCCAAAAGATGCACATTTTCCTATCTGTTTCTGATTTGTCAAGATCACATAGGGCATGGGGCAAAGAGCATACGCATATCTAAAAGAGTAGAAACCCAAAAATAAATAATACAAAACCAAAATAAAACCAAAACACTACTCTGCAAAAATTTAAAAAAAACGTATTCAAACTTTATACCTTCAGATCTGACTGAAATGGTCATATCTTGGGCAAACGGAAACCTTTTCGAGTGAAACAAAAAGTGTTCCTAAATGAAACGAGTGCTCTGGATGCAATGGAACAGTCCTCTCAGCCCATAAATGTATTAAAATGATATAAAATTAATATGATGAAACTCGTCTTCACGATCTCAATCTACAACAGGACCAGATCTTCGAACAATCTCTAATACCATGTTCAACAACACAGGTATTCCAACAGAGGATGAAAACCTTCAGTAACCACTCACATAACCAAATCAAATATTAACACGCTGATTTTTTCACGTGGTAAAACCCCTACAAGAAAACATCCACGTCCCTAGCCAACGTGACCACTTGGAGCAAAAGAAAAAGATTACAAAGAGAGTTTCTCACAATCGATCATCGACAAATGACCCTCCATGCTCTTTAAATAGATATCATGGACCAATTAGGTGTTAAGCCACAGATCAATGGTCGTTAAGATCAAGGAGAGTATGAATCATCGGATCACTCTATGTCAGGAACATATTGTGACCGTCGGATTTCCTAACTACAAATGCATACTAATGCATACTAAAGAAACACACTAAGAAACACACTTTTAACTAACAACACATTAGACCAAGTATATATTAACTAACTCCTAAGTGTCTAAATATCTTAGCATGATACATCAAGGCCCTCCTTCGACAGATTTCACCCTATCGACTACAACTCATTATCCATGATTGAAATCTAGAAACCCACCAGTACCCTGGGACTTGCAGACATAAATGGCAGGCCTCCTTGCATTTTTGTAGTGGCATTACATCATTCTCTCCTATCAAATGAATCCATGAGTGTTCTATGTCAACTCATTTATTCACACTTTCTATATTGTACTAGGTATCTTGGGTTCCATCATCATCATCAATGGATTCCCTTGCATCTGTTAATGGTATACATTAATGACTAGTAATCAGATAGTTTCTACCGTGCTCGACATGAGCTCATTTATTCGCATGTCATAGATTCATACCATTTGGATTAAGGACAAAGACCTTGGGAAATATCACCCTCTTGTTAGATAGCATTCTTTCCCAAGATGCGATGGAGAATATTCATGAGCACTTCATCGATTTCTCAGTTATTGAGTCATCTTATTGCTTTGTGTGACATCACATAGATCCACATTTGTACTTGGTTGTGGCTATGATTTCACTTGCATCTTGCATGGATCCACAGTGTATACTTTCATGGACATGTTCGAGTCATGATTGGTTCTTGATAGATTCATGGTGCATTCTTTTATGGCCATCATCCCATCACTTGTGTCATGCATGGATCCGTAGTGTATTTATGGCAGCTATTCTCTTGTCTTTCTTATTGAGCATGGGTATACCTACCTCGGGGACATTTTTCTACAGGACTGGCGATGCTCTTCTCCAAGCTTCTTTTCCCAAAGATCTGTGACTTGAGTTATAAAGTGTTTCAGCCATCAAACACCTCTTTTGTCCTCACACTTTAGGGTTCATATGTTATAATTTTATTTTCCACCTAATCATTAGGTCATTATCACCTAAATATAACCTATCCAATACAACAACATTCACCACTTCTTCCTAGAGATTCTAACCTAATTTCCACTTGGTCACTCTTATCCTTCATTAAGGGTGTGACCGAAAGGGTTCAGTCACATTTTTTCTTCATTGGGGGTAGGGATGATTTTAGGGGATAAATTTCTCTCATGGGATAATTTTCCATGGTTTTTCCCAAAAAATGATTCGCCATTCTAAAAATGATTCGCCCAAATTCTATAGGATAAAATTATTTTAGCTTAAAAATTGACAAAAATTTATACAAACTATATAAAATCCTTAGAAATTTGAATATTTTTATAAAAATATCTCCAAACATTCTAAAGTTGGCATATGAAGGATTAGTAAAAATCGCCAAGGTAACTACATTTTAAAATAAATTTTCATCCTTAAAATCATCCCTGTTGGGGGGGTGACCAAAGGGTTTTCTCACCTTTTTCCTTCATTGAGGGTGCGACCAAAAGGGTCATTCGCTCCCTATGGCTTTCCAAGGAGTGACTTGTTTCTTTGTCTGTATGCATAGGTCACGGATGAGCCTAGAAGCTCCTATTTTTGGATTTGGTTTCGACGAATGAGGTCTCCCACTGATTTTTCAGGGTTTAGATTCAAGAAGGATTATGTTATGAGCTTGAGAATCTTATACTAATAACTATATGGCCTTATCCCTAAATCCCTATAATAACCAAGCCATTTACCATGGGAAAGGGGAGGAGGAAAGAGCTAGCAAGGTTACTCTGGTGATTTGGTTGCAAAACTTGGGCAAGGATCTTGGAAGGAGACCATTGCATCAGCTTCTTATTTGTAAGTTGTAATATTGCTTCTTTGATTATTAGAATACATATTGGATGTTTCCCTCTATCTAATTTTTCATACAATTTTATGATCTAGATGGATGTTGGTGGCCTCCCACCTATTCCAACTATCTCATTTTGGAAGTTTTCCAGTTTGGTAGTTTTTTCCTAGTTTTCGAGTCCCTGACTTCCAGGGTCGTTTTGAGGCCCTAAACAACGTTTTTAGGGATTTCCATAGTTAGGCGGCAGATAGAGTTAGAGTCTCATGACAACATGTTTATTCCTTGGATAGACCTTTCCAACAGGCTATTGTGCGCCTAAAAAGGAGATCGTATGCAAAATTTACAACCCCAGGAATTTTATGTACTAACTTACCCAAACGGGGCCCACATAACTTTTGGTGCTTCATCTCCTAGTGTTAGGTTTTTGGATGTCTAGGGTTTTTTAAATTCTTGTTTATTGTAAAAATTCATTTAGAGCCTCATTGTAATCATATTCTTGCAAATGAGCATAGTTGGCGCATCTCTTCTTAGAGATAAGCTGCCACCATTCTAGCAAGCTTGTTTTTCACTACATTTTACAGTTTCAACTTATTTCCTTATTGAATAGAAACATGTTTTATTGTATATATGTTATTCTGTGTTAAGCATATTTTGATAATAATCTGTATTAATTTTTTTCTTCTCATAACATCTGGATCAGTGTGGATGATTGTCTTCTTCCCAAGAATGTAATGTACTCCATTGGCAGTGCCATGATCAACACTAGGTGCCACATAAGTTTCAGGTAGGCGAAAAAGTTTGGTTGCACTTGCAGAAAGAACACCTTACAGGACCCCATCGGAAGCTTGACCCACTCTATTATGGGTCGTACACCATCCCCAAGGTTGTGGGTGATAATGATTTTGAGCTCAACTTTCCTCCTTTCCTTGGATTGCACCCAGTATTCAACGTGGATCTCCTTCAACCTTATTTCCCACCATTATTGGACACCTCAGAGATAGCAGAACAACTAAAACCAATAGAGCTCAACCCTGACTGCATACAAAAGCAATACAGTGATCAGATTGTGGAAAAATAGGTCAAGGGAACTCGAAAACAAAGGATCCAACTTTATCAAGTTGTCAAAGCAGGGCAGCTTCTGCACCAAGGCAAGCAGCTCACCCGGGGCCAAATTCAATAGAAATTTCCTCATCTGATGGGGAAACTCAATGCAATGGAGACCATTGCTTCCAAAGGGGGGAGTATTTATCCAGATAGATGTCGGTGGTGTCCCACCTATTCCAACTGGCTCGTTTTGGCAGTTTTCCAGTTTGGCAGTTTTTTCCTAGTTCTCGGGTCCCTGACTTCCGGGGCCATTTTGAGGCCCTAAACAACGTTTTTAGGGATCACCATAGTCAAACTGTAGACAGAGTATGGTCTGATGGAAACATGTGTATTCCTCGGATAGACCATTCCAACGGGCTATCATGCTCCTAAAAAGGAGATCGTATGAAAAACTTACGACCCTTACCCAAATAGGGCCCACATGACTTTTGGCACTTCATCTCCTAGGGTTAGGTTTTTGGATGTCTAGGGTTTTTGAAATTCTTGTTTATTGTAAAAATGGATTTAGAGCCTCATTGCAATCATCTTCTTGCAAATGAGCACAACCGTCACATCTCTTCTTAGAGATAAGTCGTTGCCATTCTAGCAAGCTTGTTTTTTGCTGCATTTTACAGTTTCAGCGTTTTTTCTTATTGAATAGAAACCAATTTTATTGTATATATGTTATTTTGTGTTAATCATCTTTTGATAATAATCTGTATTCATTTTGTTCTGCTCATAAAATCCGGATTAGTTTATGTATTCATTGGTAGGGAATTAGTATAATTATGTCGTATGATATGTTATTAGATATGTTGTCAATCAATGCATGATTGCTTTGATCTTTGGGAGGATTTCATCTTCTTTTGAGGTTTTCATGTATGAATCAAATCTAGGAACATCCTTAGTTTATGTCTCTATTCCTATCTTAGGTTCTGGTAGAACCTAAGGGAGATAAGCTCATGCAGGACAAATCACTACAAAAACCATGTGAAGTTTCAGTGAAACTTGTACATAGAACCTATGTAGTAGAAAAATCACACAAAGCTTGCAAGAGAGAAAAGAGAAAGAGACACAATCTTGAGAGAAAGAATGAATTGTATAATTGAATGATTAAAATGAATAATACACATGATATACTCTACATGGCAAAGTGAATGTGCCATAGTAATGATCTAGAGAGATCTATACACTCATTGACAAAAGCCGAAGTAATCTACCACCTAGTCCTAGTTAACTAGTCCATGCAATCATCAGTTAATTGAGTCACACATGTGGAGGCAAGATAAATTAATGCATGCACATGATATGCGCCCTCCTGGATAGATGCATGTGATATGAACCCTCCTAGTGAGTAAACCAAGGTGAACATGCAACTGCAGGTGTTAAAACCGAGGTTGCAATGCATAAGTGTCCTCCACAAGTCTAACTAAGATGTAACTAAATTTGAACTAAAGAGGGAAGTCGCCCTATTTTGTAGGAGAATATTCTCAGGAGAGAATATTCACATCTATGTAAGCACCCTCAACATTATATATCAACCTTAGGAAAAAATTTACCTAGGTGAGTGTGTAATATCTCCAACAACATAGAACAACAATCACATTCTTCTATCCAAATTGTCATTCCATAAGGTATTGTGCAAATGGGTCACTAAGGTATCACTATGTTACTACTAAGTTGTCAATATGAAACAAGAGATACTACAACAAGCTATATTGTTATCGTATTTTTATTGGAAGAAACACTAGCTATTAGGGTCATGTTTGTATGGAGGGTTGTAAAGCAACATTTGGTTTCTCATAGTTTCTTGTAGTACATGACATTGTTGGTTAATATATCAATATATTTCTGTAGCATTGAGATCCCTTATTGAAACCTCTATAGCTGACCAAGTTTAAGTCCAAGGACAAGCATAATTGTGAGTATATTTATGGTCATCTTTAATTCAATTAGATTTGAATTATCAAAAGATCCAACCACAAAATTAATGATTGAGTTTATGGCTAAGCCTTCTTATGACCCAAATTTACAATAAGGAACATGGGTGCCTTCACCTTCAAGAGGTTTAAAAGCAAGGACATGACATCATGAACAACACATCGTCAAGTCATTTTATTAGAGTAGCATAAACAAAGAGGCCAGTTCATGGACGGGACATCGTTCAAAGGATAAATGAAATTCCACAATGATTCAAAGTTGAACACGTTATAAAGGTGCAATTGATTTAAATTATGGCAATCATAAAAAATTGTTTATTAAATCTATTGTAATTTATTTGATTAGATTTGGATAAAACTAGGTTATAGTTTTAATAGTTGAACAAGCATTCGGATTTGAAATTATGTTATGGGAGTTGTAAGGAAAATAATGTAAATCCCTGGTAAATCTCCAGGGATGAGGCTGAGGTTGCTCCATGTAAATCTTCTCTGAGAGATCCATGTGAAGAAAGGAATTCATCACATCCATCAGGTGAACTTCCCACCCCTTGGATATTGCTATGGCAAGGGACAACTGAATGAAGTCCATCTTTGCTACTGGAGCAAAGGTCTCATCATAGTTTATCTCGTGGATCTACTGAAAGCCTTTGGCAACTAGTATTTCCTTATACTTTCTCACTTGTCCATCGATCACCTTATTGATCCTATAGACTCATATGCATCTAACAAGATTCATATTTGAATGAAGTGGGACTAGATCCCAAGTTTAGTTCACGAGGAGAGATTTATACTCCTCTTACATAGAGGATTCCCAAAAGGGAGTCCCTACAGCCTTTGCAAAGGTTTGTGGGTATGAATATAGAACCATGTAGCAATGCATGCACATCATTTGTTTGGTAACCGTGATTGGATGAGGAGGATCCTCAAACTAGGACCTCGTCCTCCTTTGATCTGTTGGATCCCCCACAAGGTCACCTTTTTCCTATAGGGTGGTCTGTTCCCACTTGGGCATATTCTTTGTCTCATTGTCTACATGCTCATCATATTCTAAATCAGATTCATAACTTAGATCTGATCCATGAACTAAATGAGTGGAATCATCATCATTGATGTTTGGTGCAGGTAGAGGTACATAAGTCTCTGCATGTGGCTCCAATGGTGCATGCAAGGGACTCCCTTCAAACTAAACAGTTCACTCAATAATGAGATTTTTTGTTGAGGGATAAATCAACCTACAACCCTTCACACCTTCAGGATATCCCATGAATATGCATGTGGTGCTCTGAGGATCTAATGGTTTCCTCTTTTTACAGGGTACATGGGCCCATGCGTGTGATCCAAATATTTGGAAGTGGGTGACTTCTAGTTTTCTCCTGCTCCATGCCTTAAAGGGAATCATTTCCTTGACATATTTGTGAGGAGATCTATTTTGAATGTGGTTAGCACGGTTAAGTTCCTCAACCAAAATATTGAAGGGAAGATACCTTGCATGCAACATGCAAGTGGCCATCTCCTTGAGGGATGTGTTCTTCCTCTTGGCTACCTCGTTCTATTATAGAGTGTATGATATTTTATGTTGGAGTTATATACTTACCTCTAAAATAATATTTTGGACATCCTTGTTCACATATTCTCCCCCATTGTCTATGCAGAGGATCTTGATCTTCTTCCTGGACTGAGTCCCTACATGTGCTTTGAATTCTTTGAGATGCTAAAAAAAATTGGACTTCTGCTTGAGAAAATACACCTAAGTGTATCATGAGAAATCATCAATAAATGTAAGGGCATACCTCACCTTGTTGATGAACAGATGAGAAAAGTGTCCCATGATATCACTATGGATGATCTCCAAGGGAGAGGAGGCCCTCCAAGACTTCCCTTTCTCAAATGTCTCTTAATGATATTTTCTAAGAACACATCCTCGACAAACTCCTTTGGACAGTGTATGTTGGGCAAGCCCGTGACCATTCCCTGTTTGATGAGTTGTTGCATGTATTTGAATTTTACTTGACAAAATCTCTCATGCCAGAGTATACTAACATCATCAACATGAATCAATAGTAAATTAAAATCAAATTTAGCAATAAACTTACTGAATGTATACACATGAGACTAGTGATTTACCTCACAAACAAAAATCTTAGAGTTATCATGCATGTAATATATGGTTACAGAATCAAGTGTGAATTCCACCCTTTTTCTTGTGCCAGAATGTGTTATCTGATAAACATAGAGTAGATTCACAAAGAGTTTTGGAACATGAAAGACATTCTCAAAAATTGCATGTTGGAGTTCTACTCTCCCTTGTCTAGTGAACTTTACTAGAGTATCATCACCCATGAGGATGGGAGGACCTGTGCATGTAGTAATAGAAGATAAAACATTTTGTGTGGATACCATGTGATGGTATGCACCTGAATCCATGATCCATGCATCACGAGTGTTATGATAAATCTTACCCTGTGGAGAGGCTAAGCACCCCTTTAGAGTAATACCCCTATATTTGATCCAAAGACATAAGTGAACAAGTGGTTACTACTTTCCCTATAGATATAACTTAATAAATCAAGAAAGAGAGACGAAGAATGTAGCATACCTTATTGTGATGTTTATCCTCTCTACTCTGATCCTTAGGCTTGATCTTCAAATTCCTCAATGCAACTGAAGCCCTGCAAATACTAGAAAAGGAACTCTTCCTCCTATTCTAGATGATTATATAAAGCATATCTATCTATGAAGACTGAAATGACAATAGACAACTAAATGAAAACACGTGAACTTGAAGGGAATAGGCCAAGTTTATATTAATTGGAAATCTAAAAAGAAGCACTTACAAAGCATGCTTGACGATGCAACACTTCTCCAAGCTCTCCTCAACCATCCTTTGCATGAATGAACCAAGATCAAAATGATGACACTTCAATGGATTCACTCCTCCCTTCACCTTGGAAATACCTTCAATATATAGGCTTGAGAGGTACAACCACCATGATAAAATGAGGGAAATGGTTGAGGATATGAATCCTTAAGGTTGGGATTATATCCTAATATGAAGCCATAGTATAGGAG
>JASDQU010949728.1:4609-15895 GCA_032191745.1 Picea mariana | reverse complement strand
ATATATTGTGCATGGTGTATTGTGGTGTATTGGTGTAACTCTTATACTATTGTTCATTGCTCATTGGATATAATTGAATGGTTTAAGTATAAGTTGAAAAAGGTTTTTAAATTGTACTGGATAATGATTCACCCCCCTCTCAATATCAACAGGGATTGTGGAAAGTATTTTCATGGTGTCAAGGGGTTGCGAAACTTAGCAAATAAAATGCGACACTTGGTAGATTTCATTAGACACTTGCGAGAGTGCATGCAACACTTAACAAGGTGTATACGTCACTTTGTAACACTTAGGGTGAGACACTTAAGTGTGACATTTTGGTGTGTAATAGATGCCCCCTAAAGTGTGAGGTCAAAAGAGAAAATGATGGCCAAAACACTTTATAAGTTATTCATTGCAAGGGTGTTGGAGTAGGAGAACCTGAAAGAAGCTGCAAACAATCATCAATCAATATACAAATATGTTCCATTTCCGAGCCAGACATATATATGCTCAGAATACGAGATGAATCAAAGCATGGTTGTCGACCAATACACTATGGATACATAAGAATACTAGCTAAGGATATGGTCACCAGAGATACAATGTGGATCCATACCTCCATGACATGAACTAATCGCAGCCACAAAAAATACACAGTGGAGCTACGAGATGATAAAACATAGCTACAGATCAATACAATATGGATCTATGTGATAATATATATATCATTAATATTTTCATCATGGTGATTGTAATGAAATATTTTACATTCTCAAATGATCTCCAACACAACTTTCGAAAAGCACATAACAGAGTGAACGTCAAACACAGGGTCTGGGTCCCGATCCCAAAACAATACGAATCTATCCATGTGAACAAATGACTTGATGTCAAGCATGGTAGAAACCACTTGATTACTGGGCATTGAGGTATACCGTTAAAAAGTGCGAGGGAAATCACTAATGATGAAAATGACTCCCAAGGTACCTTTAGTACATTCCAGCAAATGTGAATAAATGAGTTGAGGTCGAACATTCATGGAATAATCTAATCATAGGTCAATGATGTAAACCTATTTTCGGAAGCAAGGAGGCCTGCAATTGAGGCATGCAGGTCCCAAGGTACTAACTGGTTTCTAATTCTAATTCCTAGATAATGTGATGTAGTTGATAGGAAAAAACTTGTCGAAGGAGGGCCTTGATCTATCCCCCATCATTGCAACGAAACTGACACATGAAAGTGATGTAAGATGGTGGATCGAATGAGTATGGACTGACATAGAAAATGGGAAATTGTAATACTGCAGATGGATGGTTTGAAGTCAATATTCCCTTGAACATGATGAGGCACGACAAGTGACTTGGAAGCATTGACTCGATGAGTACCAAGAATGAAATGTGATGACAATAAGAGCACTCTTCGACTGGAACAAAAAAGTATAATGACACATGGAATTGGTATGAATCAAAGACAAGCATATTACCCAACTGTAATATGAGATGCAAATAGGTGCCATGTTCAAGGGTGACAATATCTTCCATAAAAGATTCCAAAAGACTTGACCCACTTCCTTCAATTATTTCCCCATCATCATTTATGAGTACCTCTTTATTTTTTAATGAGCTTGAGGAGGATAACAAATGCTCAATATATCTCAGCCTTCGGACGAGTTCGTCGACATATGTTTGACGAACCTGAGGAAGGAGGGGTTCGATCCTGTATGGGTCCTAGAAATTGGACTCACATAGGTCTTTCAATGCATATGTTTACGAGCCCAAAGAAGGTAAAATCGATGGTTTTTCACATTTAGAGAGTCTGGAAAATAACTTAAAGACGACTCCATGGATGACCTTTTTGTAAATCAAGCCCAAAAAAAGTGTAAAACAATAAAGGGGAGAAATCTTCTAATCTTTCTTGACTAGAGTATCATTTTTTTGTAATTAGTCTCACGAGGCTGAAAAAGAGATAAAATACCACGCAAAAGATGCCCTTTCAAACATTTTAATGAGTGTGAAAGGAAACAAGCACACTTGGAAATATTTTCATGTTTAGGGAGTCTAAAAAGAGCTTAAAGAAGACTCCAAAGAGTTCCTTTCTCGTATAGCTTTTACAAGTCTGAAAAAGAGATAAAAGTATACTCAGTAACCTATTCTCATGTATTAATGAGCACGAGAAAGAACACAGACTGATCTTGATAACCTATTCTCATGTATTTATGAGCACGAGAAAGAACAAAGACTAAGCTTCTTCTAGAAAAGACTACTACATTACGATGGGAATGACCCCCAAGTGAGGATCACTCCTAGCAGCGCGTCTCTTTAGATTTATTTTTCCCCTGGCTTCTTTGGTAGAAGCTAGTGGTTTCTCTCCAGCATGATGTCTAGAGGCTAGAGACCTTCCCCCCAAGCGTCGTTTCCTCCGACGACTCTTCTTCTTTCCTCGTTTGGGTGTCGGGTTACTTATAGGAATATCTTCACTAGGTGGAGAAAAAGAGGGTTTAAGTATTTGATCCAGAGTGAGACTCGATTTGAATGGAGGGGGGTCTGTTTCATTTTCTAACGATCTTGAAAGAGACGATGAAATATGATCGTAAGCATCAGTTTCATTTTTTAATAAGCTTGATCCATGAAAACAATTATGCTCATTACAACCAGGTACTACCAAAGGATCAGATAATTCTAGGGATTGTTGAACCTGAGTCGAAATCATATTTAACATGAAAACCTACAAGGTGGGAGGAGTGGAAAAAGGAAAAAACCCATGGGAAAGGAATCCTTAAGAAGACCTACACCTACACTCTCAAGACCAGGTTGTCCTAGAAAAGGGACATTATTTGATGCAGCATTGTGGAGATCTATATTTGTATAGTCAAGTTGGTCAAGAGTGATAAGTTTTCCTTGATGGGGAAATCGTAAAATATGAAACAATGAAGATGCAACAGTAGTCATGGCATAGAACCAACTAGGACCAAGTAACAAATTGTAATCTAGGGGCGCGTCAACCACTTTGATATCGACCGAAACAATCTTACCCTTCAATGTCACAATGAAATATTGCAAGCATTCGTGAGGTTGGAAACCACGTCCATCAATTTCTCTCAGGGTTGTAGGAGACTAGCTAGGTTTAGGAAAACCAAGGGCTCTCCAATAGGGAAAATACATGACATAGGTGGAGGCTCCCTCATCCAAAATAGTGCAATGGATGTTCTTTCCACCAACCAAAATTTGAATTTGGAATGATAAGTGGTGGGAGGGCCTCTCCTTAAAATAGTTCAGATTAAACGTAATCAAGTTTGGTTCCTCTGTATCCATAGATCCAATGGATGATAACATGGTTCTACGTTGACTTAGAAAATGTTGTATAACTTCGAGGGATGACATAGCATAATGTTCTTGCACCAAATATTCAATGATATTGTAGTTTTGGGCAGTGTGTGAATTTGGATTAAATGTCTCTTTTCTAATTACGCTCTTAGGAGGGAGAAACACTACGTCAGAGATTGGCTTCTCGATCTGAAGAGGGTTGGAAGATGATGGAGGAGTGGAAGTGGAGGGATGCTCGACAATATTTAATTTATCCTCATCACCTAGAGGAGTGGCATAAGTATTTTCTCGAGTCATTACATTAATCGTATTAAACATGTAAACCTCATAGGCACTTGAGGAAGCATCCCCATGGTGGGAAAGACCTATGTTTCCCCCCTGCGGAGGGGCAAGATTTTGTACAAATAGAACTTGTTGTTGAAACAGTTGGGAGGTGCTCTTCAGAAATTTAGCGACAACCTCACAATGAGGGAATTCTTTCATGTATTAGTATTCCTTGCAGATCATGCAAGGAAATTTATCTTTCCTATTTGGTTGAGTATCAACAATATTTGTAGTATCTTGCTAGTTAGAATATTTCTTGGATTTACCCTTGTTTTTCTTCTTATCTCCTGGTTGCTGAGATTTTGTGGATTGGACTGCATTCACTTCTGAGGGTTGAGTAGGAGCAATAGTAGTTCTAGTTCTCGAAACATAACTTCATTCCGGAGCAGGTCTTTTCAGATCGTTCGACGAACAATGAGCATACAGGATCATATCATAAAGTGTGTCAGACTGGGAATATACCAAGTCCAAGTATTGATCATGACTGATAGCTTGCTCCTTAGTAAAAAAAATTCCCATAGCAACATCCTAGGCAATGAGAGGTAAGAGCTACTTTGTAAACCAATCCGCGAGGAGTTGGTCTAGAATGGGAGCATTAATCAACCCTCTCTGTCGTCTCCACTCATGAATATTATCAGATATGTAGGTGGAAGGGGATTGTTAGAGTGAGGTAAAAAGTTTTGTACTGGTCTCATACCATATAGATAATTTAAAATGCATCATAAAATCCATGGAAAGAGAATTAAATTCGACAAAGGAGTTATGTGACAATTCGATATACCATTTCGTTGTTGCACCTATAAGTGTTCTTTGAAAAAGTATCATACGAATGGAATCATCCATCAAAGATTTGGAAGAACACAATAAGTGGAAATTCATAACATGATTGTTAGGATCTTCCCCAAGTTTTCCATCGAATTTCGGGATGTTGGACAATAATTTCATAGGGATGGAAGGCCAAAACGGGGCATGTTGAATGGGATAGTTTGTCAAACGCAACAGATATGATAGATCTAATGTAGACAAGAATGGAAGTTATCAGTTATCATGTGGATATTGGTGGTAACCATATGGCATGGGATCACCAATAGGACCACATCCAGGTTGCGGCGAGATGGAAAAACTAGATGATCCTCCCATGTATGGTGGCTTGTCGGGTTGTCCACCTATGTAAGCTTGTTTTCCTGTTTGTCCACCCATGTAACATGATTGAACAGATGGAACTCCTACATACTGTGATTGACCTGATGATCCCCCCATGTATGGTCATTGAAGGGGTAGTTGCAGTGGAATCATGGGGTTTATGGATTGATAGGGAAACGTTCCTTGCGAAGGAATGCCCTCTGGATTAGGTTGACCCCACAAAGGATTAGCAACTCCTGGAAATGACTATCTAGGATAAAGGCTAGTGGTAGCAGGGATAGAAGGACTCGCAGGAGAGGTTTCTCCCAGGCTTGTTGACGTTGCAACCATGTAGGTTTCTCCCTAATAAAAATTTGTCCTGTAGCTAAAGTTTTCCCCCCAACTGAAGGTTGGCCTCCCATTGAAGATTGACCACTAATGTAGGGTGAACTCATATGTGATGTGTGAGATGGAGTATGAGTAGCTTGTGTAACTGTGGTTGTGTGAACGACTTGACTTTAGGCCATCCGACTGATAGAATGACCAAGTAAAGCACTTGTTGTGTGCATGTGTGGAAATAGGGAAGCAGGAATATTACTTGACCCATGTGAAAATGGATATGTATTCGTAAGTGGTTGAGTCGGGGTTACTTGGGTCACCGATGTTTATAGTAAAGAAGAAGCACCAATAGTATCAATTAGAGGAGTTGTGGAAAAATATAAATTCCCAAGTCCTTAGGAAAACCAAAAGATGATGGGTTCATACCAAAAGATTGTGTAGTGGTGGAATCAGGCAATAATTTATAAGAATAATGGGCATAAAAATATATCGTATATGGTAGATCAGTGAGTGGTTGGCCAAGTGTATCAGTAAAAAGTGGATTCGCATAACATGAAAGGATTTCTACGAAGGTTGTGACCAGTTCTTCAATGTGTTGGCCACTTATAGGAGATACACTCCCGGTATCAGAAGGTTGATCTTCAATTGTTCTTTTGTAAGAAACATTGTTTTGAGGTTCCTGGATGTCAGGTTCCATACCTTGTATACTGTGAAATCTTCAATCCTAAGGAAAACTATGAAATTCAAAGAAACACACTCCTAAGAAAACTAAAAGCAATCAACCAAGTAACAGTAGGCTCAGGGATCTTCTAAAGATGGGATATCAAGATGCCAACAAAGAAATGAGAAAAAGTTACCTCGACCTCCATGTAATATCCCTTCTCGGTGCAAGAAACCCTCACTTTCACATGATCACCCTCCAAGGGTATTGAGAGTGTGATATGACATCTTCCCCAAGTATTGTGGGAATCCCCCCACAATCACCTCTGTATATAACTAGAAAACGCCACTAAGGGTGCCAAATCATGGTCAGCCTCCGGGAGCATACAATCGACAGTCGAGACCAAACATATGGGAAGGATATCAAAGTCTGGAATTCTTCCAGAGGATTGAGGACAGGTGGACTGGTAAACTCCAGAGGACCCTAAACAGATTCATATTTCTCAAAGCATTGAGACCAAATAAGTCAATGACACTTTACGAAGGACCCCCAATATATGCTCTGTCCTCTATGATTAGTCAATCTTTGGAGTGGTGATATCCATTTCTCTTTCGCATGCAACCTCGTGTTTAGCCCCTGTGAGAGAGGGGGTTCTCGGCTATGTTTATATGAAAATTGGATTTGTACACTCTTACAAAAGTTGGATTTGTACACTCTAGAGTTTGTTTATTAGTCTTGGACAATTTAATCACTTTTACTAGTCCAAAGACCCTAATCCTGTGCTATTGTTGGTGTGCTAAAACCAAAAAATGTTCTAGTTGATTTTATTAGCACATGGTTGATTTTAATGGATTTTACTCAAGTAGGTTCACGGAGATGAAACATATGCTGTGAAAAAGACTCGAATCCAATAGAATGAAAAAGAATGAAATGAAGTTCGTTCTTTTCCATGAACTGTATGTATGCGAAGGAGAAGCGTTATATTCTTCTTAACACAAGAAAGTACTTGAAAGAATGCGACTTTCAATTTCTGCGATCAAGATGATGCCAAACTACCAAGAAAATGTTTCTAAAAAACAAAATACACATGCAAAACTAGCTCTTTTTCCAAACATATACCAAAACAAACTTCCTAAAGAATGAAAAAAATTCTTTGTTTGATTATGTATGCAAGGAGATATGAAAACTTTTTCTCTTCTTAAATTTCACATGGAATAAAATGGATCTATGTTTGACACAAAGAAATGCGAGGAAAAAAAGAAATAAAAAAAATCATGCTCAAAATGATGAGAATTGAAAGAAACAAAGTGTGATATAACTAGTTCAATCAAGGACTCAAATATGTAAAAGAGAATGAAGACAAATACTCATGAAAATCCTCAAAAATGAGCAGCAAGAAACAACATTCAAGGTTGGGTTGTGGAAAACAAGAGAGTCCTAATCATCCAAAAAAGTGAGATGTTTCAATGAAG
Organism: Picea mariana; assembly: GCA_032191745.1. Taxonomy (NCBI): domain Eukaryota; kingdom Viridiplantae; phylum Streptophyta; class Pinopsida; order Pinales; family Pinaceae; genus Picea; species Picea mariana. Next base: position 8,672 of record JASDQU010949728.1, on the reverse strand, counting down.
ACGAAAAGGATCAAAACCAAACAACCTTTGAAAACCCTAGTTAATGAAAACTCCTAAATAGTCAAGTAATCTGAAAGATTTGCGAGACGAAGATAAAACAACTGAAATGCATGATGAACCAAGGGATCTAGTTAACCCAAGGGGATCACAACTAGGAGAGATTTGCAAACTCAAAGAAGGAAATGAAAATGAGTAATAAATGTAAAATTCTCAATCAAACAAAGTCAAATACCAATTAGGAGACTTTGTGATAAAATCCTCTCAACAAGAGACTGAGAAAAGAAGGGAAGAAATAGGAAGAAACACCCAAAAAAGGATATTGGCGCCCCTATTCTCAAAGAGCCAGAGCACTATGGAACCCCCTAGGAGGCTTAGGTGGAGTGTCATTAAGATAATGGATCCCCTTAGGAGGTTTAAGGGGAGTGCCAGTCAATATAATGGCGCCCTGGTGTGAACTACAAGGGAGTACTAGTGGCTGAAAAATCTCAAAAATGGCTTCCACAAGATCAGACTCAACATAGAATTAGTCAATGGCTCTGTAAACTATTCAATGAGGAAGAGGGAAGGGGAAATAGATCATAATGAATCATCAAAAAAGCAATATCTAATCAAAAGCAAGGATATAATATGAAACAGAGCAAAGACTAGTCAAAGTCACTCCCCAATGGAGTCATCATTTTTCTGTTGTGATATCTTACCCTGCAGATAGGCTAAGTTCCCCTTTGGACCAAGACCCATATCTTTGATCCAAAAATAGAAGTGAACAAGTGGTTACTACTTTCCCTATATATATATATATAACTCAATAAATCAAGCAAGAGAGAAGAATAATGTAGCGTACCTTATTTTGATGTTCATCCTCACTTCTCTGATCCTTAGGCTTGATCTCCAAATTCCACAATGCAACTGAAGCCCTACAAAGACTAGAAAAGGAACTCTTCCTCCTATTATATATGATTATATAAAGCAGATCTATCTATGAAGACTGAAACGATAATATACAAGAAAATGTAAAGTCATGAACTTGAAGGGAATAGACCAAGTTTATATTAATTGCAAAGCCAAAAAAGAGGTACTTACAAAGCATGTTTTACGATACAACACTTCTCCAAGCACTCCTCATCCATCCCTTGCATGAATGAACCAAGATCAAAATGATGATACTTCAATGGATTTCTTCCTCCCTTCACCTTATAAACACCTTCAATATATAGGCTTGAGAGGTACAACCACCATGAGGAAATGAGGGAAATGGTTGAGGATATGGCTCCTTAAGGTTGGGATTAGATCCTAAGATGAAGCTATAGTATAGGAGTCCACCACAACAAAACTCATCCATCAAGAGATGACCCTTAGAAAAATATGGGATCTCCCATATTCTCCTCTAATAAGATTGGATCTCCACCCTAGTGCGAGACAGAGCACCATGGAACCCCCTTAACAAGGACAAAGGAGTGTTGGTGCCCCCTCAATATGGGTAGGGGAGTGTCGCCCTTCTAAAATGCCCAAAATTGGTCGAAATTTCCAAGAAAAATGTGTGTTTCTACTGTCAGATGATGGGGCTTCTTCTTCGAAAATGACTTAGGGATCATGTCAAATTTGTTCATGGTGTCAAGAGGTTGTGAAACTTAGAAAAGTGAATGTGAAACTTGGTAGGGTGCATATGAAACTTGTGATAATTCATGCGACACTTAAAAAGGTTCATACATCACTTTGTGACACTTGCAACACTTAGGGTGAGACAATCAAGTGTGACATTTTGGTGTGTAACAAGGACAAGAATGAATAGAAATTAAAGCATGAGAATTACCTCTTTTGTTTGGCAGTTGGTCTCCCGACTTATTCTTGGCATTATCAAGAATGAGGTCCCCAATATTGTTCTCTTGAAGTGACTTCGCCATGAGATCTATTTTATTCTTCATGCATGATGATTTGGGATGATAGTCGTGGTTGCAGTAACCACATTTTGACTTCCTTTCTTTCCTTTTCCACATTTGGAGGCGGAGGAATCATCGAAGGGTTTGGAATTTTCTTCCTTCTTTTGTTCAGAATGTGGCTTTCCCTTTCCTTTTTTCTTGGACTTGGATTGAATGTGTTTCTTCTCTCATGCATAACAAGTGCATGCACAATGTAACCCTTGATTGTCCCCATTTTGATGATCTTATCTTGCTCATGCATTAGGGACTCAATAAAATGATCCAATGTAGGAAGTTTCCATGCTACCCCTAAAGTGAATCTCACTGTATGGAATGTTGAGACAAACACAACATTGGAATGTTGAGACAAACACAACATATCTGGACCAATTTTTGACAAACTAAAAAGGATCAATTGATTTTTTTCAGTTGATTTTTCAATACCACATCCCTTTAGATGAAGAAGAAGGGACTTGAACTTTGTGAAGATGTCTTGGATGTTATTAAAACTTATCAGATCCAAGTAATTCAAATCTACCTTGAGCATGTGGCCTCTCATCACGTCCTGTTTTCTGGAGAGATCTTCCAATTTTTTCCAAATCTCATTTGGAGTAGTACAAGTTTCAATGTTAAACAATAGCTCAGGGGACATTGGCATGAAAATAATTCCATAGTGTTGATATTATGGTAGCTACGGGAGGCATTTACCTCCACGTGTAAACCTGACAAGAATAGAATATTCTGGGAAGCAAGAAGAAACCCTAATGAGTTGGCTAATAACCCTAGAAGACAAGTCGGCTTAAGAGGATAACTTTGTATTCAGTTATTAGCCTCCAAGAGAAGAATTTGGCTAGAATAAATAATATTTACTAAGTAAATAGGTACCCAGAATGAGAATTCATCCCAGGCAGTTAGCCAGAATTAGTATAAATACAGGAGGCCAGTCTTCATTCTGGCAAGCATTTCTTAGAATTTCATAGCAGCACTTGTGCGCACTGCAGTTGCCTAGTTTGTGTGCAAGTTTGGAGGAAAGTTGTTGTTGCAAATGATGCAGCAAAAAAATTTCGATTTTGGCTTCGACTATCTCTTGGTTATGGTTTGGACTATCCGATCAGCTCTTGATTGGTGCGTTATCCTTGGAGAAAGGTGTGCTACCCTTTGTTTGGCTATCTTACCTAGGGTTTACTTCCAGAATGATTATCTATGAAGGTTAAGGTGCTCGGAGGATGGCTTTGGCCTATGGTTGGGTGACAATAGTGATATTATCTATGGTAAAATGAGCACATCCATCATATTCTAACAGGTTATGGGCCCACACCTCCTTCATTCATTCTAACCACTGGAAGGGAGCATAGCATAAGGATATTTAGCTTGTTGAAGAACTGTCGCTAGCGTTTCTAGTAGGAGCAGTCACCAAAGCACTATCGCTAGGGTTACTAGCAGGTGCAGTTGCAGAAACACTAATCCTCTCATTGAGGCACCTTAAGTGAAGGGATTGACCTAATTTACAGATAGACCAGTGCACCCTAGCCTAGCGCATCTCCTAGTACTCTTAGTAAGCCAAGACATCAAGTTTGAGTTTTTGGTCAAATCGAGGCTTGACCAAGTCAAAGCAGCCATGACTTACTCCATGAAGTCAGAAAACAAGTTAGATAGAGCTTCTAAATTTAGAGCATGGAAGACAAGGATTGACCTCATCCTTTCCAATAATAAAGTGTTGGATATCGTGAAAGGAAAGATCGTGGAACCAGGGTTTGAAGAAGGAAAAGAGAAGGAACCGCAGAACGTTGTAGTCATGGAGAAGTTCAAAGACGGTGACATCAATGCCATGAGTATTATAGTGGACTCTATAAAATACCACGTGATACCCTATATCTCCCATCTTCACTCATCAAAGAAGATGTATGATGCCTTAACAAACCTCTTCTCCGTCAGAAACATTGGACAAGTAATGAGTCTAAAGAATGAGCTTCGTGACATGAAGATGAATGATGATGACAGCATAACATCATACTTTGTGAGAATCTCCCAGTTAAGAGATCAACTACAAGCTATTGAAGAGATCATTTCAGAGAAGGAATTGGTAAACATAGTACTCAATGGTCTTCCCAAGACATGGGATGCATTTGCCACAAGCATGAACACAA
>JASDQU010949725.1:13910-25155 GCA_032191745.1 Picea mariana | reverse complement strand
CATCACTATATTTCTATGGTAAAGAAGAATGTATTCAGACTGTTATTCATTTTATCTATTCTCTGTGGTAATTTTGTTTGTACAGATTTAAATGGAAATTCAATATATATGTACCACCATCACATTTCAAATAAACAATATATTCAGTATTCTTTAACTATACTAAGCCATCATATTCCTAACAAATAAAAATCATAAACATAACATTGACAAGGAATGAAATCAAAGATACATATCTGAAACCTGATGCTGGAATAAAAATGGAACAACCATGTTCCACCCAATCATAGAACATAACAACCATGTTCACTTGTCCTGCTCACCCCCTATCTTGACCATGAGTCCATAAGGGAAAAATGAATGATCCTCCTTAGCTATAGTCACCATCCACAGATCAAAAAATCATTTGCCTCACACTAACAATGCTCATAACAACAAATAGTTTCTTTTCCCAACATACTAAGCAGTGTCCTATCTCCTCCATATGTTGTTTTTATATGCAACATTGTGCCTAGGTCTTTCCTTCCCTCCTTGGGAAATTACAAGCTTTACAAATCCCTATTTTTTAGGGGCTACTAGTGGTCAAATTCCTAATTTTCCACTTGTAAAAATCATCCTTGAGGTAACTCAAACCTGTTCCCCACTCATGGAGTCATTGTCAACTATTTTTAACCTAGATGTTCCATTTGTCTTCCAACATTTAATTTATTAAAATTTTGTTTTACACATGTGTCAAAATAAAAGAGGATAGTTGGGCAAGTCAAATATTTTCCCAACAATCATCAAATAGTTAATTAGAACAATCAAAATTCCAAATTCAGATTTTCCATAAATGGCAAATAATTTCCAAATCTAAATTTTCCAAAAACGGAAATTTATTTCAAAGTTCACTTAGAATTTAATATTATAAAATTTGATGATATTACACTTTTCAAGAATCTTGAAAGGTCCATATCTATTTGGTTTCAGGTTTTTACCTTCTCCTTTAAGCCTCTCTTTGCTAATGTAAAGCTAAACTTCATCTCCAACTTGGAAACTATGATCAACGCGATGCTTGTCATGTCTTGTCTTCTACTTGGCTTGGCTCTTTTCCAACTATTCTTGTACCATTTGATGCACCAACTGAATTTGTTCAATGAACTTCTTTGCTCTATCAATGTCAATATGACCATCAATAGCAATATCCTTCCCAAAGATGAAATCTAAAGTAGATTTTGGAAAATAAGCAAAACATGCCTCAAATGGAGATGTTTGAGTTGAAGAATGCTTAGCCTAGTTATAAGGATGTTGAATGTAGTGTAGATGTTCATCCCAAATCTTAGGATGTTTGTTGCAATAACCATGAAAAATATGTACTATTTTTATATTCACCACTTATGTTTGACCATCAATTTGTGGATGAATTGTTGTTCTCTTTTTCAACTTGGTGTCCATGAGTTCCCATAACCTTGACCAAAATTTCCCAATAAATCGAGAATATCGATCAGAAATAATGGATTTGGGCAACCCAAAATGTACCCATACATGTTGAAAGAAATTTTTTGAATTTTTGTTGTTTGTTCAGTTGTAACCTATTTCTTACAAGGCATCAAAATAGACATTTTGCTGAAATGATCAACCACAACATAAAGATACTCATGATTCTGTTTTGACATAGGTAATCCTCCTACAAAGTCCATGGAAATGCTTTCCCAAGGACGAGAAGGAACTGAAAGTGGAGTATATAATCTTAACTTTCTATTTCCAGGCTTACTTGTAGCACATACATAACATCCTCTTACATATATTGAAACATGTTCATTCATTTTAGGCCAATAGCAATACCTTTGTAAATTAGCCATTGTCTTGCCTACACCAAAGTGGCCAGCAATAACAGAAGAATGTGCTTCCCTTAAGATGTTGACTCTTTCACCTTGTGGAATACATATCTTTCCAAGATGATACAAAATCTTATCATGCACATGGTAATCTGATTCCTCAACTTGGTTAGAATGACACAAATTTGCATAAACCTCCTTAAAATCAACATCTAAAGCATATTGTTCAACATAGCTCTCATGCATGGTAGAATTACGCTGAAGAATAACTGAAGCACTAACAATAGGCCTATAAAGCATATCAACAACTTTGTTATAAATGTCTTTCTTATACTTAATAACGAAATGGAATTGTTGTAGGAAACCCATCCATCTGAAGTACCTTGCTTGTTGTAGCTTTGTTTGTGATTGTAAGTATTGCAATGTTTGATGATCTTTTTGAATAATAATTTCTTTTCCCAACAAATAATGTTTCCATTTTTTCACACTTTGCACCAATGCGTACAATTTCTTATCATATGTAGGATAATTAATCACAACACCATTAAAATTTTCAGAATGAAAACAAATGGGCTTACCATGTTGCAAAAAGATTGCTCCCATTGCATAGTTACTTGCATTTGTTTGTATCTCAAACGGTTGTCTCAAATCAAGAAGTGCAAAAATTCGAGCTGAACTAATTTTCTCCTTCAATGCATAAAAAGCTTTTTGTTTCTTTCCTCCCCTTTGGAAAACATGCTTGCTTCTTGTCACTGGATGTAATGGAGCTGCCATTGAAGAAACATTAGCAATAAACTTTCTCCAATATTGGGTTTCTCCCAAAAATCTTCTTACCTTTGTTACATTTTTGGGCTTGGGCCAATCCAAAATGAATTTGACCTTGGAAGGATCTATTTTCAGTTCACCTCCTCCAACAATATGTCCCAAGTAAACAAGTGAGGTATTTTCAAACTCACATTTAGACATCTTTAAAAACAAATTTTATTTCTTCAAGACATATAAAAATTTCTTCACTTGCCTAACATGCTCTTCACGAGATTTGCTAAATATCAAAATATCATCCAAGTAGACAATTACACAATCATCAATAAAAGACCTTAAAACATCATTCACAACTCTCATGAATGTTGCAGGAGCATTACAAATCCCAAATGGCATAACCATCCATTCAAACAAACCTTGCTTTGTTTTGAAAGTTGTCTTCCAAGTGTCTCCTTCAACAATCCTAATCTTATGATATCCACTTCTCAAATCCAACTTAGTAAAACACTTAGCATCTTTCAATTGATCAAGAAAATCATCAATTTTAGGAAGAGGGTAATGATTCTTTACCGTAATCTTGTTCAAAGCTATGGAATCTACACACATGTGCCATGTACCATCTTTCTTTGGTACTAAAACAATTGGTGACCCGCATGGAGATGTACTTGGCATGATAACCCCTTTGTCAAGAAAATATTGGATTTGTTTTTTTAATCTTAGCATTCTCCATGACTGATATCCTGTACATACCAATGTTTGGAAGAGGAAAATCTTTCTGCAATTGAATCTCATGTTGGATGCCTCTTTTAGGAGGCAATCATTTTGGTTCCTGAAACATCTCATGATATTGGTTAACAATCTCATATAAATCAGATTTTAACTTTGCATCGCAACCTTGGAAAGCTTCTTTTTCAACATTTTCTTTGGGTTTGATCATCAAGAGTACAAAGTTCTTACTAGAATTGACTAATCTCTTCTTTTGGCCAGCATTTACAAGTGGAAAATTCAACTTCTTTATATGTGCTCTAACAATGTACTCAACTCCATTTTTAAACAAATGATATTTTTTCTCATGACAATGAAAGATGGCTCTCCTATCATATAAATATGGGCTTCCCAACACAATACCACAAATATCCAATGGAATAACATCAAGCTCTACCTCATCTATAAAGTTTGCAGTGATGGAAAATCTAAGTTTACATGTTCTTGTCATATGAAATTTAGCATTATCACATATCCAACCTAGAGCATATGGTTTAGGATGAGGAGTAGTTTCCAAATGCAATTTCTTGACAATGTCTTCAGAAATGAGGTTTTCTTGAGAACTAGTATCAAATAGAGTATCTATCTTGGTATGCTTTGAAATTACCTTTATGTGGAAAAGATCTATTCTTTCTTTTTCATGTTGAGTTTCATTGAGGCTACTACTTGAAGAACTAGTACTGGAAATAGACTCCTTACCTTGAAAACCCATGGTTGTGATTTTTGTTTCATCTCCTGAATGAGATCCTAAATCATGTTGTGTAGTTGCAACAGTCTTTGGTTTAGTTTTGTTGTTGAATTTTTTGGGTCTCATTTCAGGATGAAGTTTCTAACAATGGTCTTCTTCATGCCCATATTTTGAACAGTGTTTACATGAGATTTTTTCTCTCTCTTTCTTGACTGAAGCATTCTTCTTTCCATTTCCTTTGAATTTTCTCTTTCCTTTGTCTCCATTAAAAAATGGCTTCTTTCTTCCCTCTTGAGGAGCATTCTTCCCTCTTTCTTCCGAATGAGTTTCATGTACACAAAATTCATCTATATTTGTAGGGTTAAACATGAGAATTGTGTGTCTCAAATAGCTATGCAATCCTCTTATGTATTTGAGTAAAGTTTCTTGAGAAGATAAATCTATACCCAAAATCAAATCTCTTCTTCTAAATTCTTGAGTGTAGCTTTGCACAAGTTTTCCTTTAGCTTGCCTAATTTTTTTTCAATCCATTGTTAAAATTAAATTAAAAAGTACCTAGGCAAGTGTTTCTCATCACCTAGGCGCCTAAGGGGTGAGAATGTGTCTAATGTGGACCCTAGTCATTTAATTTGTGAGATGAAAATTAAAAGGTGACGTTTTTAGACTTAGGGAAAGTGGGTAAGTAAAGTGATTTTATCCCCACCATTATTCTCGTTTAATCTCAACTGTTAGATGAGATGACCCTTGAGATTCCCTCATGAGGTCGATTAGGGTAAGGAGGGCACACCCATTATGGGTTATTGAGACATTTTTGAGAGAGAGCAAGAGAATATTTTTGAGCTTGAGGAAGAGGCCATTTTTGCAGAGCTAGGGCACACATTCCATGGCTGCAAACTAGCACAAAAATCGAGGCAGGAAAGACAACATATACATGAGGTTGTACAATATGAATTTCGGGGTCCGTACAACCTTTTATGGACATGGAAATTGAGGAAGGAGGTAGCATTTAATAGTGGTCATACAATACATATTTACACAATCTGTACAGTTCAGTTTTTGGCACAAATTTTGAGGAAGGTACAACCACTATACAAAGGTCGTACATTACAAATTTTTATAGTCCCTACAACCTCTTTATTGCACATAAATTGAGGTGGGTTGTTGTGTGTGTTTTCTGGAAAGTGTGGCATGATTTTCTAAGAGGTCGTACAACCATTAATACACCCATAAATCTGTTGTTGTTGTTGGCATGAATTTTGATGAATTCTCATGAAATTCTTGGATTTTCTTCATGAAGACCAAAGGACAGGTCTTCAGTTGGTTCCAAGAGTTCAAATCTCTTGTGGAGAAACAAATATGGAAGAAAATTAGAGTTCTGAGGACGAAAAATGGGGGTGAGTATACCTCCAAGGAGTTCATGGACTTCTGTGCAGGAGAGGGCATCATGAGAGAGTTGATTGTTCCTTACAACCCACAATAGAATGGGGTTTCTAAGAGGAAGAATAGGGCCATTGTTGGGGCTAAGAGAGCCATGCTACATGATCAGGGGCTGCCACTATTTATATGGGTTGAGGCTTGCTACACTGCAATTTATCTACAGAACATGAGTCCACATAAGGTAGTGGGGAGCATGACTCTTGAGGATACTTTTTCTGGGAAGAAGCTTGAGGTGGGGTGCTTTCATATTTTTGGGTGCATCACATATTCACATGTCCCTTCTGAGAAGAGGACAAAGCTAGAGCCCACGACAAAAAGAGGTATCTTTGTTGGGTACACCGAGACTTCGAGGGCTTTCTGTATATAGCTTCCTTCCTTGAGGAAGACTGTCTTGAGGAGAGATGTGTGATTTGAGGAGTATGGAGCCTTTAGTAAGTCTAGAGGGAAAAAGAAGGGTGAGAAATCTTCACCTCACATACAGGTGAGTCTACAGAAGACTACAGTTACACAGAGTTCGATGCCACCAGTTTCGGTGATGACAGGTTCACAGGTGATAGGGCCACGGGGTTCAGGTTCGTAGGCTATGGGTCCAAGGATTCAAAATCAGGTACTCCAGAGTCTACTTCAGGATCACAGTCTTTAGGTGATAGGGTTGAGCAGGGAGACTCCCTTATACGGGCCACTAATTCAGAGAGGAGGAAGCCCAAGTGGCTTAAGGATACTTTGAGGGAGGCACATGGTTCAGTGGGGAATCCTAGATAGGCAGTGAGGGAGAGTAAACCTCCCGAGAGGTTTTGTAGCCTCATCTTAATGGTGAGAAGTATTCAGGAGTCTGAGCCTTCCACTTTTTAGGAGGCTACTAGTAGACAGGTTTGGAGAGATGCCATGATGGAAGAGTACAATTCCATCATGAAGAACGATGTCTGGAAAGTTGTTCCTACACCTAAGGGGAAGTCAGTGGTGACTTCCAAGTAGTTCTATAAACTCAAGAATGATGTAGATGGAAACATTGAGAAGTAAAAATCTCACTTTATGGCTCGAGGGTTTTCACAGGTTGAGGGAGTCGACTATGATGAGACCTTTGCATTGGTTTCTAAATATACCTCGATCAGGTTGGTGATTTCCATTGCAGCAGAGATGGGTTGGAAGATCCACGAGATGGATGTGAAGACTGCATTTCTGAATGGTATTATACATGAGGAGGTGTATATAGAGAATCCATTGGGCTTTGAGGTGCATGGGAGAGAGTCTCATGTGTGTAGACTGAAGAAGGCATTGTATGGGATGAAACAAGCTCCCAGAGCTTGGTATTCGAGGATTGATGCCTATTTGCAAAAATTGGGCTTTGAGAAGAGTGAGGTGGATCCCAACCTATACTACATTGTGGTTGGAGAGGATTATCTCATTCTCTTGCTATATGTGGATGATATTTTCATTACAAGGGCAGAGAGACTCATCGACAACTACAAGGAGAGCCTTACTTCAGAGTTTGAGATGATTGATATTAGATTGATGCACTATTTTTTGGGATTGGAGGTTTGGTAGGAGCCTAGACACATCTTCCTAGGACAGGGGAAGTATGTGTGTGACATTCTGAGGAGATTTTAGATTGAGGACAGTAGGCCCATGAACACTCCTATTATTACCAACTAGAAGAAGCTTCATGTTTCTGAGTCACAGTTGGTGGATTCCACTTTATATCGCTAGTTGATTGGGTCATTGATGTATTTGGTCAATACCAGGCTAGATATTTGTTTTGTTGTCAACACTCTCAGTCAGTTCATGGTGGAGCCTAGGAGAGTGCATTGGGTGACAACAAAACATGTGCTCAGGTATCTATGTGGTATGATAGATTATGGTCTGGACTATTAGAGAGGAGATGGAGTTCATCTGGTTGGCTATACAGATTCAAATTTGGTAGGATGTGTCAGTGACAAGAAGAGTACTTCAGGGTGTTATTTCGGATTGGGCTTAGCAGTTGTGTCTTGGTTCACTCAGAATCAAAAGTCAGTGGCTTTGAGTTCTACAAAGGCTGAGTATATGGCGGCCAATTAGGCCAGTTGTGAGGCCCTTTGGATTCACAAGTTGCTCGTGGGATTGTTTGGTGTGCAGTTGAGGCCTACCTTGATTTATTGTGATAATCAAAGTTGCATTAAACTCTCGGAGAATATAGTTTTTCGTGACAGGTCTAAGCATATTGAGATTCATTATCACTTCTTCCGTGACTATGTTCAGAGAGGAGTTGTAGAGCTACAATACATATCTACAGAGGAGCAAGTTGCAGACATACTCACCAAAGCATTGGGCAGAGGCAAGTTTGTATTTTTCAGGGACAAGCTTGCAATGGTGATTAACACTTTCCTCGGAAAGAGGGAGTGTTAAAATTAAATTAAAAAGTACCTAGGAAAGTGTTTCTCATCACCTAGGCACTTAAGGGGTGAGAGAGTGCCTAATGTGGACCCTAGTCATTTTATTTGTGAGATGCAAATTAAAAGGTGACTTTTTGAGACTTAGGGAAAGTGGGTAATGAAAGTGATCTTATCCCCACCATTGATCTCGTCTAATCTCAACCGTTAGATGAGATGACCCTTGAGATTCCATCATGAGGTCAATTAGGGTAAGGAGGGCACACCCATTGTGGCTTGTTGAGACATTTTTGAGAGAGAGCAAGAGAAGATTTTTGAGCTTGAGGAAGAGGCCATTTTTGCAGAGCTAGGGCATGCATTCCAAGGTTGCAAAATAGCACAAAAATTGAGACAACAAGGACAACATATACAAGAGGTCGTACAATATGGATTTCGGGGTCCGTACAGCCTTTTGTGGGCATAGAAATCGAGGAAGGAGGAAACATTTAATACTGGTCGTACAATATGGATTTACACAGTCCGTACGATTCAGTTTTTTGCACAAATTTTGAGGAAGGTACAACCACTGTACATAGGCCGTACAACACAAAATTTTATAGTCCGTACAACCTCTTTATTGAACAAAAATCGAGGTGGGTTGTTGTGTGTGTTTTTTTAAAAGTGTGGCACGGTTTTCTAGGACGCTGTACAACCATTAATACACCTATAAATTTGTTGTTGTTGTTGGCACGAATTTCAAGGCATCCGTACAACCATTTGGAGGCATAGAAATTGAGGAGCAGACATGTATGTTGTTGCAGAAAATTATGGAAAGAGTTTTGAGGAGTTTTGCTCATTTCCCGTGTGAATACTTGGTACAATTATCAAGATAATTTTATCATTAAATTTCTGAAGATGAATATGTTGTAACATAATTTCTCTGAAGCTCACAAATAATAAAAACTCCCTCTCTCACTGGTTTTCCCCTTGTGGGTTTTTCCAAGGTTGTTATTAGACCAAAAATCACTGTATCATTTTCTGAGTTTTTATGTGTTGCTGATATATTTTATTTCTACGTTAAAATGATGTTCATAATCCTCATGTTTCAGTTTTGAAATTTATTTTTATGCCGAGTTTAATTGGTTGTCATAAATCTGAGGTTTGGGCATTAAACATTGGCTGAAAAATCAACGAGACTGAAACTGGATTGGGGTCTGAAATTTTACATCCATGATAGCTTTCTGCATGTATGCTAATGGATAAAATTACCTTTTAATTGCAACAATAAAATCATTCCAAGAGGATAAAACTTTACCATGTTTCTTCATGTCCTCTTAAGTTTTAGCTTCCCACCAAATGAGTGCTACACTTTCCAATCTAAGAGAAGCAATATGAATTTTTGTTTCATCATCTTGGATTCTTTGTATCCTACAATACACTTCAATTTGACAAATCCAATTATCCAATTTCTCAGCATTTACCTCTCCATTGTACATAGGAAATTCAAACTTAATATCAAGCTTAAGAAAAGGAGTTTTTGGAGGAATTTTACCATGTTCTTTTGGAGAATTCAGAGGTGGTTGTGAAATGGTAGAAGAAGTGGAAGATGGAGTTGGAGGAGGTGGAGTATCATCATTCCCTCCATTCCATTTTGGAGTCTTATCACCGCTATCTTCATTACCTCTTGGAGGATTTGAGCTTTCACCTTGAAACCTTGCATTCCTCTCTTCAAATAAAATTTTCACCATTTTTTTCATATCATAAAAGGATTTTCTGAAAGTTTCATCTTATGAAGTAGGAATTTCATGACTCTCCTCATGAGCTATACTTGGTGAATGCCCCCATGAAGCTTGAGTTGAATGCATGGTTCTCCTTCTTAAAAGTTGAGAACTTGGCTCTACAATTTTCCCTTCTCCTCTTGTGAGATTCAACATTGTAAGCATCATAAAACAAAACACTTGCAAACAATCAAACCTTCAAAAACCTTTTCTCTGATACTAACTTGATCTGAAAATGAAAAATGTTTGTGTATACAAATTTGCAAGTGGAATATGTATGTGTCTTAGGAAATTGGATAAAGTTGTAAGCACATAAACTTAATGTGGTTTTACTTAAAATTAACAGCATAAACAATCATAAACAAACATCATAATAAACACATAACACAACAAAATGATAAAGGAGTTCACCTGTCTCTTGGGCTACATCTCCTAGTCTAGCTTCCCATGGATCATTTTAATTATATGCTCAAAGTGTTAAAATTAGTGCTTTACAATACTCAAAATGAAAAATAGATGGCTTCAATGACTCCATAATGTCCAAAAACCCCTAGTTGGGCTCTTTCTGCACCTGGTTTGGAAAGAAAATGGAGAAAATACATTTCCTGGAAGTTTTGCCCAATAAATTGTTGTCTCTGCTCGCCAAAACACACCCACTATGTGACTAAATTGGCCTCTGTGTGTTTTTCATGCCAAAACCCAGCACAACGTGTTGTTCCACAAATTGGGCAGATTTGTCGCACCATTAGGGGCTAGCACCTTTCCTAGTGGAGGTTATGGTCACGTGGAGGGGTACATGGCCAAGGGCTAGGTCATCTACCTGCACCCATCGGCTTATCCATTGGATCCCACGTTGTTGGTCGTATGGAAATACTTGGATGGTGTGACCACAGGTTGGGGCTAAACCCCCACCCTTTTCCGCACAAACCAATATTTAAATCAAACTTAAATAGTAGTTTAAAGCTATAATAGTTAAGACTCACATGTAGGAGGGTTGGTTTCCCAGCTTACGCGAAGAATCTTCCCTTGCCATAGGTCCCGAGTTCGACCCCTATAGACTCCAAACAAAATTTTAAACCATAACAAGGGGGGGCTAGGTGGTGGCCCCTAGTTGGGCCACATGGCACCCTTTCATTCACCCACGAAACATGCCATGTGTCAACCACCAACTGGTCCACATCAACCTTTTCCATGTCACCTGCTTATTCAGTCTGCCATGTCACCAGTCCACATCAACGATATGTTCGTACGGTCAGTTGCCACGTGGCCTGTACGAACTATAGAATCAACATTTTTTTACTTGTTTGGGAAAATGGACAGAACGTGATATCTTCCTCGTACAAAATCTTTTTGATCCCATTCAAGTTGTGTTGGGATCGTGAGGACGTGATCTATGCAATGAATCCATTTTTGAGCAATTTTGAACACTTTGATTTTTGAGCATTTTTTGATCCCCTGGATCAAGATGAAAGGAATATTCTCACCTCTAATTATTCCTTGAAACTATTTAGGGAGTTGAAAAACATAAGAAAAAAGGAGATGATATTGAAGGAACATTTAAGAGTTCTACATTATGTCTATTAAGTTTGGAAAAAGCAATGAAGATGAATAAGCATTTTGTAACATACCCAAATTTACATCATATATATATAT
>JASDQU010949723.1:0-32413 GCA_032191745.1 Picea mariana | reverse complement strand
AAACATGGAGCAGGTTCAAATTTATTGAAATGCAAACTTTTTTTAAAGAGCAAAAACTTGTGGAAAAGTTTGCATTTTGAAGGATTTGATCCCTCTTAATGCTTGATAGATTTAGGATTAATATGGATCTAAGTTGATAGACTTAGTTAGATGATATATATCATTGAGTCTTAGGCTCATAATTTTTTGTTAAGAAATGTTATTTCTAGAAACCATTTTTTTAACAAAATGTTGTTTAGAAACATTTTTTTTAAATGGACCCTGCCATTTTATGGATGGCAAACCTAGAAATAAGCTCAACCCACTCTCACACACTTAACTTAAGAATAGGGTTTGATGACACTTCATTAACACCATACAATAATCTACCGAAATGATACATCAACAATATTCAATATAATCAATAGCCACATTTAGTAAACCCCATGCACAATAAATTCTCCAAGTTGTCACTACACCACAACCTAATGGACTCTTTAAAAATATTTTATATAATAATAATAATAATAATACATTTATAAATTGTGAAAATGAATGTGGAATGTTTTTGAAATGAAAATGATAGTTTTAATATTATAAATCATTCTAGTTGGGTCTACAATGAACCTAGATGTCAACAAGGTTGATGAACATTGTTAAGAAAGAAGTGCCTTGAAAGGAATCGAATGCCATGACCTCTCTATAAATATTCAAGGATATTGAAGGGTTCATATAATCCAAGGCATGGACATTTGACATACATCTTCCAAAGTTATTTGAGACCATTTCTGCTAAGAATAAACTAATTAAGGAATAATCCAATAAACTAGAATCCACGCCTTTTAGAAATGTCCCTTACAGTTTCTAAATGAATTAAACAATTTAAACTCATGGTATCACTATAACAAACCTCTCAAAAACAATCTCAAAACAACATGAAACAATTACAATTCTGGATTTTTTTTTTTACAAGGATTGGACTTCTCATCGCTAACCTTCAATCCACAAAAGATACTTCAAAGGACATTTCAAGTCTTGAAGAAAATACCTTGGTGTGTTTGGTGAATTAGAAAGAACTTGCCCCTAATATTGACTAATTTAGTACTACCTAGGCACAAGTTGTTAAAGGCACCCAAAGCTTGAAACCAATACCTATACTAGATGTAGTGATACAGGCTAACTTTGAAGAAGAAAGAAAAAAATGGTTGAAACTTATTAACTAGAAGATCAAATGATCTGAATTGGATCTTGGCAAATAATTGTAAATATTGTAAATACACATGTTTTCTTTATTTCATTTTATTCCACCTTCTGACACAATGGGAAGGTGAAACAAGCAATTGTGATTGTTGGCCTTCCAAGATCATCCCATTAAAAGTAACGAGAGAAGTAGTGAAGAATGGAGGAAGGAAGGGAGATGCAAGGAGAAAGAGGGAAGGACAATAACACAAATGGGAGCTCGAAGAGGGTATCTTGCTTGAAGTTGAGTGGAGGAAGGAGTTAATATGCATGTTCTCTCTAAAAAAGGGTGTCTCTGAGCCTTGGCCTCTACAATTTTATATTGTCAGTGAGTAACAATACACATAGACTGTGTATAGCTCACCCCATTATAGTTTTCTCCTCAACATAATAAAATTCCCATTTAAATGTTGAATCTATGAGTTATTGCAATCTATGCTTTGGGAATTTGGTTTTGATTTACGACAATGTATGCATACTCTGTTGAAGTTTTTTTTTTAGCCTTTAGCACTCATCCAAATCGTTCTCCCATTGCCTTAGTGAATTTAAAATTGTATGGGAGAATTTAAACATACATGGGGGAATTAATACTTGCTTGGGAGAATTTACAGACCCCTAGGTGTTTTATTTACTGCTTGGGTGAAATTTTACTTACTTGGGCGAATTCAGAAACCCATGGGAGTTTTTCTTCATTGTTGAACATCTAAATGCATCCCTTGTATTTTATTTATTTATTGCGGGGAATCAAAATTGCCTCCAGATGTTTTTTAGTTGCTGAGGTTCACCAAATCACCCTACAATTTTTTTTATTTTTTGTTGAAGATCGAATCCACCTCTATATTTTTTTTCAACTATTGGTCGACCCATTCTAACTAAGTTACTCTTGAAGTCAATTTTCCTTCATTTGGTCGACCCAACCATCAAAGAATTCGATCGAACATTCCTTTGGTCAACCCAACCATCAAATAATTCAACCGAGCTTTCCTTTGGTCGAATTGACCATAAAAGCATTCAATCGAGATTTCCTTTGGTTGACCTGGCCATAAAATAATTTGACTGGGCTTTCCTTTGGTCGACCTGATCATCAAATAATTCAACCAGGTTTTCCTTTGGTCGAACCAACCATCAAATAATTTGATCAGGATTTCATTTGGTTGACTCAACCATCAAAGAATTCGTCTGGGCTTTCATTTGGTCGATTCGACCATCAAATAATTCAACTAGGCTTTCATTTGGTTGACTCGACCATCAAAGCATTCAACCGGGGTTCCATTCAGTCGACCCGACCATCGAAGCATTCAACTGATCATCCACAAGGCCGACTCTACTAGTGGGTGGTCAACTGGTTTATTACTTGGTTGAATGGACTGATTGGCATATTGCAAGGATTATAACAACATGAAGAAGATCAAGATAGAAATAAAATCTTTATTCTGTAGTAGAATCCGTGTTGATGAGACAGAAAGACCATAGGCCTACTGTTTATGAATCATCAAAGGTCTATTGAAACATGACAATCCACTTGAATCTTCAAAGGATTTCCAGTACAACACATTAAACAGGAGGAAATCATACTAGAAAAAGTATGTCTCACCCATTACAACTCCTCAATTATCAAATTTAAAGAACCTTCAAACCTAGGTATATATATTACAATCCATAAAATCTCTTTCTCCCTCCAAAATTAAATCTACATGGATGAATAACTTACAACAATTCAATATCAAGAGTTGAAAAAAAACACGACCAAAAAGGTGGAAGTCGAAAAACAATGTAAATGGGTTGTCATTCAAAATGGAAGTTCTTATATCCATGATGATCCCCCTCCAAGTCAGTATAAACCATGGCTTCCCCACCACCCTCCACCCCATCATCATCCACCTTCTATTATCAACTTCCTATCTCATGGGTTGCACTTTTAATAGCAATATGGATGTGCGATGGCTCTTTATTATTCTCAACAAGTTGTTTAGAATCCCTTCTCCTCAATCCCAACATGCAACATGTTTTTCTTCATTGAAACTCATGAGGCCTGTAATAAACCATTTCCTAAGGTCCTAGGTTTCTCCTTGGTTTAGTTCATAGGCCATTGCTCATCCTTGGCTAAAGAGGTTGTGGTGGGGTTGCATAACTACATAAATCCTTTTTGTCCCCTTACATTCACCTTGAGGAAGTAGATGATCATGCTATCATTGAAAATAAAAACACGTCTTAGCGAAGCTTTTAACAAAGGATTTTAGTGTTACAAGATTGGGCAAAATTATTCAAAAAACCTTCACTATTGAAAATAGAGGTTTTAGTGAATGCTCACTATAACTAAAAATTATGGGTGGTTGAAGGTCCTAACAGAGGTTTTTTTTTTCAATGGGCTTCAAACAATAAGGTTCACTAATGCACAACTATTTGATATGCACGGGTGCATATTATATATTTTGAAAACACATATCTTATAATTATATATTTTAAAAGAAAATCGATGCATTATGTATGATTGAGCACCACTGTTATATACCTTGCACATCATGAAGTCTTGGTAACATTAACAAAAAAATAATGGCAAAAGTAATGGTATCATTGAATGATGTTGTTGTTCTAGTTTAGAACACTAGTTCTCTTATCAGTGTTATTAGGATCAATGCTTTTATTATAGTTATTAGCATCGGTGCATTAATACATTATTTCACCAATGCATGAATATGTATGAAAGACATTATAAACATCTTTTAGTCATATCCAGTTTTTGGGTCTCTCTCAAGCACATCCAATTTTAATTTTGCTTGTTCTGATTTTTTTTTCTTTCTCTGTCCTCACCATGAGCAAGGACTGTCAGCACTTACAGTCTTGCATCACTGTATTGGAATATCTATACTGGATTTTCTTCCGGCCTCTTTTTGGGGCCCAGATCATAGCTAAACATAGGGATCCATTCGATGCTGTAAGAACACTTATTCCTCCCTGGCGTTGTAAAGAAAATTATATTTCTTAAATATAATTGAGAAATTTTTCTACTGGAAAAAATGTATGATTTTTTTTTTGTTTCAAATGAAAAAAATGCACCAATATGATATGTTTTAGTGTTGAATTTCTTCATGTTGCAAGGATATTAATGCAACTTGTTTTTTTTATAAAATTTCAATTACTTATCATAAAATTAAATATTTTTTTATAATAATAATAATGATTTTATATTTTAATTCACGTATTTGGATATCATCATTGTATTAATGTATTGTATCATTTAAGTAAATATACTAGCAAGTTACACCTTTGTTCTTTGTAGTAATGTAAATCATGTATAAGTAAATCATTGCAATGTAACATTTTACAACGCCAGAGACTGTAATAGAATAAGAAACTCATTTTAGTGTATATTAATAAGAGATCCTTCATCATACAAAATGAGGCAACATAAAGGTCCACAATAATCAAAATGTCATTAAATAATTTCTATAATTATTGGTAACCCATCACCATACCAATTGGAACAATATGTCCACATTAAACAAAATGTTTTCTTTTTACAGACAAACATTTCAAAATATAAAAATTGCAACATTCAATTATATTGATCATCATTTATCTATTGAATTGTTCTCATTCCTTGGGTTGCTTGCATACCTGATTTCTTCATCACATTCAAGGGATACTCTGCTTGAGTTATTTGCAATGTTTTCTTGAGTAGATTGATTTTGTTCTTCCTATTCGTGTTCCATCTAAAGATATAAAAATAAAGTGTAATGTGTATATCTACAATTATAGTTTAATATACAAGATTGAGTAAATTGAAAAGCATACCATTGCAACAAGTGATTCATACACAATACACATTTTTTTATGCTATTCTTTATGTCATCTCTCAACATATTATATGGTGGGTGTCTAGTGGATCCACTCCATACTTTGTTTCCTACAAGTTTTATAGACCATGACAAAGTATATATACAATTTCTTGTTTATATAATTATAAAGTAGAGGAAGTAACACAGCATAGATACTTACAAGTTGTTCAATTAACCCTTAATATTCCAACATATACTCACAACCCATGTATACAATCTAATGTCAATCAAATGTTTGTATGGAATTTGGATTTTCTTTGTACGTTAAGACTTGGTAGAAAACATTCATGGAGGATTATAAATTAATTAAAATAAAAATGTCACAACAAATATGAAATATTAAGGAAGGAAAAAGCGAGTACTCACAAAATTTGCGATCAACCCTTTTTTGCCTTGTCATCTCGTCTTATGTGTTGAATGGGGCCCATTTTCTTTTGTTTTCTACAATGACACAACATCGTCGGTCCCTACACCACATTCAACATATGCAAAATCAATTTTTTTTATACCTATTAGTTATTATTATTAAAAGTACATTACTAGTAAAAAGTCAAAGAAAAACTTCATGATGGTCACCTTTTGATCCATCTCATTCCCCTGTTTGCAACATTTCCATAAATATTTTACAGTATTATCCACTAATATTGCAAAAAATCTTATCAAGTATTTCAAGTTTTTGCTTTGCATTACATACGTTAATTGTTGGGTATGTGTTATATTCTTTGCACGACTAACCCCACACACTTTGTTGCATAGGCCGCAGTGGGGGGGTTATAGGGGGGTGGGGAACCCCTCCCATCTAGGGGGTTGTAAGGGGACAAAGCCCCCCCTTCCCGGAGGTTTGGGTCCAGATCCCCTAGAGAAATAATAAAAAAAAAACGGGTAGTTTTTTTGTGTCCATTTTTTAGCATTTTTCAGTGCACATTTTTTTATTTTGGTGTTTTTTTGGTACATGCGTGGATTTGTGGCTTAGCCCATGGTTTTATAATTCTGGTTAAGGAATTAGGTTTGCATTCTAATTTGAGTCAATGAAGGATGATGATGAATAAGAATTAGAGGTGCAACTCTAAACAAGTTGTTGGTTTTCCTAGTTTGGGTTTCCGGGGTAAATACCTATGTATATGTGTGATTGCAATTATGTTCTTTTGTGTTTTTTTAAGAATTTGTGTGTGCATTTCATTACTGTAAAAGGTTTAGAACTTACATTAACTAATACACATCATTTAAAGTTATAGATAATTCAAATATAATAATTTTATATTCAAATTTCAAATAACTTGTCGAGTTCTATTCTTGGGATTTGATTCCCTCACGCTCATTGATATAAATAAGTTTCCCTTATCTTCTATCAATAAAACACTTACACAATAAAATATACAAATTATAAAATATGTTTTACAAACTAAGTAGAGAATTACAATCTAAATAGTTTTTTATTTAAGTGGTGCACAATATATAGTAATATGCATTGGTTTGCATTATACAATAATACACAATACTGATGTGCATTATCTAGTAATATGTACTGGTGTGCTTTATATAGTAATTCACACCAATGTGTTTAATTTTGTATGAAGCACTGGGCAGTCCGATGCACAACTACACAAAAATCTCATGCACTAATACATTTTGTAGGTTTTCATGCTCGATATTGCATGTTATAGTGATAAATTAACAAGTGCTATATATTGTACAATGCACATTACAAAAGTTGATTTTTTTTTTCTTAACTAATAGGACCAAACAATGTGCTTTATAGTAATAAACACATTGGTGTGTATTTGTCGTACAATGAGCATTGTGAAACTTGAAAGTGTTTTTTAAAAACACTAATGATGCCAAGCGATGCATTATACAGTAATAAATGCATTGGTGCATATTTCATATACAATGTACACTGTAAAACTTAAAAATGTTTTTGGAAAACACTAGTAGGGACAAGTTTTGGAATCCAATGCACTGAGGGGACCAATCCATTAAAATATTATTTATACATCAAAATAATTATTAAGGCTAATAAATACCTAAAGATCCCAAAAACATATTATTGTGAAAGGGTAAATAAACTAAGCCCCTACTACTAGGGTTTGCAAACTCATAAAAAAAAAGGGAAGCAACACCAAAACTAGGGTTTGCAACATTTTAATATTATAAACCATTCTAGTCAAGTATGTTATGAACTTAGATGTCAACAAGGTTGAAGAATGTTTCTAGGCAAGGAACACTCGAAAAGGAACTAAATTTTGTGGAATATCTAAACATGATATTAAAGAGTTCATATAATCCAAGGTTAGTACTTTTGACATACAACTTCCAAATTTACTTGAGAACATTGATACTATTTAAATAAATTAATTGAAAAATAATCAAATAGACCGACCTCCACACCTTTCAGAAATGCCACTTATAGTTTATAAACAAATGAAACAATCAAAACCCATGGTATCACCATAACAAGCCTCTCGTAAATAATCTCAAAACAACATGAAACACTTATAATTCTAGAAAATAACATTGCAAGAATTGACACTTTATGATTATGTCATTGGTAGAGTAGATGCAAGTGATGTTGATGCAGAGGAATTTCATATCACTATAGGAGTCAAACAAGGTGCCCCACTCTCTCCTACACTTTTGGATCTCTATATTGATGAACTAGAGGAGATCATAGAAGACACATTAAGAAATTATAGAGTGTGAATTTTCACCGTTGGTTGACATATTTTGCATATTCTTTGGGTTAAGTTCATAAATGTTAGTGTTACTGCGTGTTTTAGATATCTTTCTTCAACCATCATTAGGGATCGCAAACAATATGATAAATTGAGGTGTAGATACTCATGAAACATCAATACACAACGGGAAACTAAGGCAACAATGGGTCAATGACACTTTTTGAAAGAGATGTAGTTAAGATTAAATGCATACATACATATATGAGGAAAATGACAAGTAAAATCCAAGGACAAAAATAATGAATAGGAAAATTATTAAAGATAATAAAAAATAAAATGAGTAATAGTGAAAGGAAGAGCCAAAAAAATACAAGAGAAAAACTAGATTCACAAAGGCTAGGAACACTTCTTAAAACCCTCAAGGTGAGGGGGATGAGAAAAAAAACCAAGGACCAAATATTTCCATAAGAAAAAAATGGAAATTGATGTAGTAGGGGAAAATAGGAGAAAGGAAAGGGAATATAAAGCACTAAGCAAGCAATGTAGATGGCTTCTTCCTCTTTGGAGTGTAACCACTATCTTTCTTTTTTTCGAAGGACATTATTTTGGTGTCAAACTCTATAAAAGGAATTCAAAAAAAACTTATGAAATTCGGATCTTTTTGCGACTCCCATGGGATTTAGGTGAACTTGGGGAAAACAAAAGGTATGGATTTCAACACCTCAAAGTCAAAGGAAAATAACATCATTATCACTTATAGGGGTAAGAGAATGTAGATGGTATCACCACACATATAATTAGGAGTACTCTTTTATGGGCCATGTTTCATTTTGATGCCAACAATAGAGTCTCATTTAAGTAACAATTACACAACCCTTAGTTTACTTGAGAAGTAGGGTTTCTAGGTTTAGTTTCAAAAATTCTAGGCAAAGATCCGTCTCTTTCACCAAATATCCATTCCTACTCTTCTTTTTGGATTTGATATTTTGGTACCTTCCCTTTGGGATATGAATTGGAGACAAATATAGAGAGTCCTTTTTTTGAATCTCTCCAAACACATCCACACAAAAAGAACAGTTCCTTGAACAATCATTCTTGTAGAGGTAGGCATTGCACCACTCATTGCCTCTGTGTTCTTCCAAGTTGTGGCAATGATCCATAGGTTTAGGTGAATGGGTACCCCCCATAGGGGTCATATCAAGACCCATATTGTGCACTCATGTATTCTATGTAGCACACAAATAACATGATCCACTTTAGTTGGAATGATAGAGCTTCCTTATTTCTCCATCTAGTTAGTCTTGATATTAACAGGTTGCCCCTGCATAACATAATAATGGATTCAACGAAGCTCTTCAAAAGTGAGATAAACATGGTCATTTGAGATGATATCTCCAAATCGTATATTCAATCCACATGGGTTGCACCCATAGAGGCTTAGAGCTACTCTTACAGAATATCCATCACTACTATAGTACATATCCTAATTTTAGTTTATTCCCATTGGATAGATTGATTGGTAGATGCTCTTGTGCTAAGTCCATAAAGTTCTCAAGATCAAATCTCATCATGTCCTTTGATTTTCCTTCCATCCATAAATTATAGTGAAGAAGGCAAAGAGCTTCATGAATGCTAGCTTAGTATTAACATCCCCATTCTTGGCTTAAGTATGAGAGGGTGGGGTGTGATTATTTCCTTGAAAAAATAAATATCTTCATTTTAGAGATGATCTCATTAGACCTCCTAGATACACCAAATTGCAGTGGTCTTGCAATTTCAAAGTTCCCCTTGATCAGATTAGAGTTTTCTCCCATCCATAGGGGATTCATTTAGTAAACCTATGGCATAACATCTTCATTCATGGAATATTAAAGAATACCCTTGATTCATGTTCTATCTCCCAAGACTCGTTTATTGAACCTCCTTTGAATACACATTTCTAATTAAAAAACCTTCCTGTTTTCACTAGATATCCTAGATTCTTATGTATCTAGTTTTTTCATGACATTTTTCATACTCATTTTTATTTATACCCTAATATACTAGTCTCAATAAGTTATCCATTTTTCACATACCAATCGTCATCATGCTTCTTCGTTCTTTTGCACTAAAAGAAAACACAATTTTGTTTCATCAAGCCATGCCTTAAGCCACATTTAAACTATATCAAAGTTCCTCCTCTTTCTACCTTATAATCCCTATATCCACATCCATGCCCCTTTCACCTCCTTAAAACCAAGAAATATATTGCTCAACTTTCGAGTAATTTTAAAACTCTTAGATTAAACCCGATAAGTATAGTTATTATGCTAACAGGCTGTCCATGAACATTCTTATACTATATAGTAGGGTTTCTCCCATATAGAATTACTTGACCTCCGTATACTTATAATTTCTTTGGGGAAAAGGGAGTTCATGGCCCTTTTGGTAAGTAGTGAAGCAAAGAGTCACATGAAGAATATATAGTAGGGTTTCTCCCATATAGAATTACTTGACCTCCTTATACTTATAATTTCTTTGGGGAAAAGGAAGTTCATGGCCCTTTTGGTAAGTAGTGAAGCAAAGAGTCACATGAAGAACAATAACTCACGTGAAAAGATAGATAGAGCCCCCATAAAGCATAAAATATATCCCAAACATAATGCCCCCATAAAATCCCCTTTTTATTGTGGTAGAGTATTTTCTGGCTAGTGCACCCTACATGCTCCTTGGGAGCATCACTTATGTCATACATTCTGACCCTATACTCTGGTGTAACATAAAATGACTTTGTCAAAAAATTTCCAACACTTGCGTTAAACCTGCCAATTTCTCGTTACCTCAAAATTTCAATCTAATTTGATCGAGTGAAAATAAATATAAATCGATGGCCCTTATTGAATTTCATCTCCCCTCGAAGTGTACCAATTTTGGACCACCGGAACACCAAGATAACTATACACCAGTGCACCGAGAAGTTCCAATCGTTGGGTAGTTCATAGCATCAATAACTGGACACCGAGCTAATTGGGCATCTGGCCAATCGGGAGTTAGAAGCCACCAAATATTTGGGATCATTGCGCCAACCTGGCATTGGGTCAATCGACCATTGAGCTATATGGAAACTTCCAACTGGGATTTAGAAGCCACCAAAGGTTTGGGAACGACAGGCCAACTGAATACCAAGTTAATAAGACTAGTCTCGACTATAGGTTAAAGTCAGTCTGGTTGAATTGGAACCTGAGATCAAAAGTAAACTATATTCATCAATTGTGCAGAGTTCCATAATATCCTCGATCATACACAAGTGCTGTGGAAACACTTTTCAATATATAAACTCATTGAAAACAAATTTCACGACAAATGTGGGATAGATCCTTAACCTTGCAAATTGACAGTCAATATTTTCTTCAAAGCTAATTCGACGATTGTTGAATTTTAGGTTCGTGCAGAGCTAAATTTAGGTTTCCAATGGCCAATCTAGAGAACATGAATTCGATGGGAAAAAGAATGATTTTGGTTTAGTGATTCACGCCATTGGTTAGAAGATGTTGTGACAAATTTAGACTATGGAGCAGATAAGGATGAAGTTATATGACCTCAATCCCAACTAACTCCACCATATTAGATCAAAATTTCCATTACATTGCATATCATATCTAATTTTGAAATAATTGTTATTAAGGTTTCAATTTTTGAGTTGTTCATTATCCTTTTGTTGTATTCAATATGCCTTCTTGGAAGAAATTGTGGATCAGGGATTCATTTCAGGATATGATTTGTAAAAATAGTAAGGTAGAGGGCTATAAGAAGAAATTTTTTGGAACATATAAGGGAGGAGGGATCTTGGCAGCAGATGGACTAAGTTTCTCTGTAATAAGACCAAAGGGATTTCTCTGTAAATGTTTTCTCATTGAGGGAAACATTAGTTGGATTCACCTATTGTTTATGTAGAGCCTTAATTTCCTGCATATTTTATGTGTTAAACTTCTATAATTTCACCTCTATTAGTTTTCTATATTGTAATTTGCAGTCAGATTATATGTGTTGAAAACAACAATTTGGTACGACCACCACTATTGTTAATCAATTGAAGAGATTTTATAATGTAATTTGCAGGCCAGATTTGTGTGAATTGAAGATAAACAAAATATATTTTGTGTTGCATATGGTTTTATCATCTGTACTATGCATGGAGTGTTTATGCAAATAAAGAGTTTCATATTATAGGAATTTGAGCCCATTTCAACCCTATTTTATGTTCCTTCAATATATACATTTTCATACACATGCAAGTTAGTTCATAAGTGTAATAATGTTGAATTCATTATCATGCTGAGCACTTGCACTTATTCATTTGTTGAATTCATTGTTTAGATGCCCATCAAACCATTCTTTTTTCATCTCAATTTTGCAGTGACTTCCTTACGCATTGCCAGGATCGAGATTAAATGTTCTTCTCCTTTCTTCCACCTATCATTACTAGCTATTCCACTCTACTGAATGAGACTCCAATGCCCATTGGAAAGGCCTTTGACTTGAGAGGTTTATAGGTCTTTAAACGACAATCACCCGCATATTTCTTTCAACCATGTTTATGATACTCTTTATCATTTAAATATGGTATTATGAGTTTAATGTTCAGAGTTACTACGTAGTGAAAGTAAGCAATCATCTTTCTTGAATTTGATGAAGGAGCCCCATCTGGTCCAAGAGCCAGCTTGTGATCCAAAGTAGGTTTTGAAATGCCTTGGCATAGTTCCTAAACAACTAGGAACATCTAAAGGTTACAACATAGTCAAAGACAAAGGATCACTTATTACTCATATATTCACCATACCAGGAAACTAAAGGGTTCTTCTTATGACTTTTCAGGGACTCTCATGACTCACTTCAACACTTTATGGAATATGAGGATCAAATATGCATCACCCTCTTCTTTCATGTGATGTTTGACCTACATTGTCATTGTCTTATTCAATACACGTCTTCCAGAATGACCTATATCAAATTGATTACTTCCTACTTTCATACACAAATCTCTCAACCTTTTAAAACCATGACAAAGTTCTTTTCAACCTCAAATGGTAAGAGAAATGTCCCAAAAGAATGTAACTCAATTGCTTCAATGCAAAGATCTTGTTGTTGAACTTCCACTTGGGTTGGGGTTCGTTCACCAAGTTAGTGTTGTGGCTTTTTAAAATCTATGTAACTAAAGTTAGCTTTATATATTGTATTTTTCTAAAGTTTGTTTCCACTGCCAATGTTTTCTCATGTGGCTGATTTATCACCAGCAACGACTATATTTGGGAAATACGCTCTCCTTTTCGTCCCTCTCACATTTCTCTCCTCGGGCTCTGGTGGCTTTCTCCGAACGCTCCCTCCTCACAACCGTTAGAAAGCGAACCACAAGCGGTTGCTCCTTCCCCAAACCTTAAACATGGCGACGTGCATTTTACAAACACATGACGTTGAATAAAGACGATAAAAATGAGTCTGCTACCCACTGGTTTTGCGGCTTTTCTTCTCACGTTCCACGTTTGTAAATTTGAAAATGTCAAACAGCGAAATTCTCGGCTGTATGTCTATATATACTACAGGCTTTTCTTCTCACGTTCCACATTTGTAAATTCGAAAATGTCCAACACCGAAATTCTCGGCTGTATGTATATATAGTAAAGAGCCGAAATTCTCGGCTGATGTATATATAGTAGAGAGCCGAAATATCTTGACTATAATTTTGTAGTTAAAATCACTCACGGCCGAGAAGTCAAGATAGTCCAAAATATAGGTCTTTGATAGGGATATTGTTTATGATAATATGTATAATCTTTTTCAATATTACGATTACATTTTGTTTTTTTTACTTTAAATTTGTATTTCAGTTTAATTTATATTTTATGAGTGAGCTTAATGGTTAAGAATATGTGTTTCCTCATAAGAGGTCACAAGTTTAAATTCAAAGGGGGTAGGGTATGTATATCTCTGTAGACTAAGCTCTATTGAGATCAAACATCCCCACTTAGGACTCTTTGCACTGCACAATTGTATTTTCCCAACACTTGGCTAACTTCAACAACAATATTTTCAAGAATGAACATGACATATTCTCCTTCCCAACACTTGGCTAACTTCAACAACAATATTTTCAAGAATGAACATGACAGATTCTCCTTCATTGTTCTCTAGCATTGATTAATCATATATCTTTATGTGATACACGTTGAACATTGGATGAATCCTCATACAAGTTAGTAGATTAAACTTAAACATGTTCTCGTATTTAATACATTCAATGACAATGTAAAATCCATGTATCTAAGTAGATTGAGGTTTCTATCATTTTCCTTAAAGAAAACTTTAAGGAGATAAATTCAGACCCTATATCCTACATGAAATTGGTTATTTACAATGATGTGCCCATGTTTAACCTTATGCTTCTATATTTGACTCTTCTACAAAGCTTCTTGAACTTGATCATGAATTTTTCAAATGTGGTTAATGAACCTAATTACTTCTCTATGTACAATAACCTCCTTCATTATCATCGCATAATAAATTGGAGCCAAGATTATTATGTATTCTTCGACAGGAATTTAAGTCCATGGCTTACTTGAAAACATCATGGACTACCATCATGTTGTGAATTGTGTGATTATAAATATGTTACATGTATGGGATGTTAACATCCCAAGTCTTTAGATGTATATGGTTAAATATTCATAGTAATTGAATAATGGTTATTTTTTACTTTAGTTTTGCCATATGTCTATCCATTGAAGGGGTTACTTTTCTTAAATTGGTGTTTTTCAATTTCATAGTGCTTCCCAAAATAACTTGAGAAATCTAATATTATGGTTAGAGATATAAATTGATGTTTTTGCTTCTCAAAATAACTTGAGAAATCTAATATTGTGGTTAGAGATAATTGACAATGATAAAACAAATTGAATCCAAACGATATAAAAAAACAATGGTGCAACCTAATACATAAACAATATTCTTGAAAGTTATCATGACTATCATTTTATTGAAGTGATCCACTACCATCATGAATTAATCATCACCCTTACTATGTTTCTATAATCCTTTGATAAAGTCAATCAAAACTAACTCCCATATTCTACTCAAGATTATAATTTGAATGTACCTACTAAAATTTTGATTCTACTAGATTTGATATGTTATAGAGGTGACAATTATGTACAAAATTTACCACCCTTGCACCATTCTAAACCAACATAAATCTCTCTACAAATAATTTAGTGTTGTATTTTCCATTACAAAGTATCCCGTTATATTGAAATGATGCGCTTCATGCAATAGTTATGTGATCTTCCTAGGGACATAAATGATACTAACTCTAAGAAATATCCATGCTTCAATAGGTAGTCATGAAGCTCATTGTCTAGTGCTGTCATAGAGTTTTATAGGACTACATAAATCTGCATGGAGTTTGGACACTACATGTAAGCTTCCTTGAAAGCATTGATTTCAATCCTTTGAAAGTGCACAAACACTATCGATTTGATTTTTAGAGGCCTCAAAAGGAAGTTGGAGTTATCACAAGGAAGCTTGAAATATTATTTGTGGTTCCTTTCTATTATTTAATTACTATGTTAGACAATTGTAATTATTTGAGTCATTTCATACAACATGCATTCTTAATCATATGCTATGTCTAGAGTAACTATAGAGGCTTGTGGTCATTATGCATGATCATCTATTTACTAAGTAAATAATGTCTCTAGTGCTTAAGATATTTTGCAAATGCGTACATATTGTGATTATAGAGTGAATGATTTAGAATAGTGCTTAGAAAAAAATTGGGTAGACTGTAACAAGTCATTTTACTTGGATTGCATTAAAAAAAATGAAAGGATACATTATTGCAAGGAGAACATTAGATAAAATAATGAAATTATAATATTACATTGAAAACCAAATCTTATTAATGAATCAAATGATGAGAAACAATGCAATGTATATAGCATTACATAGTGGTTAGAATGGTGGTATCTTATATTTAAGAATAAATGTGATGACTATGCTCATTCAAAAAACTCCCATAACTAAATATTTAAACTATATTTGATAATGATTCCAAAAATCCTAAAGGAAAAAACCCTAATATGCAAGAACCCTTGTCCTAACATGATGTTAGGATTGAGTAGGAATGTTGATCTAGATGAATTGAATTGTCCTAAAAATAAGGAGCCTTGGTGATAACATAACTTTTGACTTAAAGCTCCATTTTGGGTCTTATTTAGTTGTTTGGAAAGAAAATTAATATACCCTAGTCAATACCCTGAGCATAAGGTATAAAAAATTGCAACAAATTCATGGGAAGGACTAAAAAAAATGCACCAAAAAATCATGATCCAAAAATTGCCAATATCAATGTTGTTTCTAAAATGGCCTTGGATGTCCAACTAGATCATTTTCGAAGTTGCACCAAAACTACACATATCATCTCCAAAATCATCCACTTAGATCTTAAAGGCTTGTTGAATGTTACGCATAGTATAATTCATTACTTAGTGCTTGATTTTCATGAGAACTTCCTATTGCATGACTTGCCAAATGAATTGGACATGGCTAGTGTCCAACACAATAAGTGGGTTCACCACATGGAAAAAGTGAGCTATGATTCTTTTGTCAATATTTCACATTGCGATGAAAATGCACAATCCATTGAATTTCTTGGATGCCAAATAGTTGATGATGGCTAAAACCTTTGTTAGATTAATGCTTAGTCATTCTTGGTTCTCTTGGAGCGATGCTGCAAATACTTGGTCAACACAGTGAAAGTTCTTTTCATAGGCCCTATTGAATATAAGTATGTCATCTAGATACACAATAAAAAATGATTCAATATATGATATTGGTACATAGTTCATCATCCTCAAGAAGTTTGCATCGTTTTTCCATTAGAAACTCATTATACTCGAAGCCCACTTATGCATTATGCAAGTTTGAAATTTTCGACATTCTATGTGCCGTAATATAGTGGTCCAATATGATAGGTATTGATTTCTTCATAAGGACCTTAGTTGATCGATCCAAATAGGGATTAATAAAAGGAGGTGGAAAACAAGCCCAACAAGCATCACCATGCCCAATAGCTTCTTATGTTGGGTGATTCATAGTTTCCTAAATTAGAGAGGCTTGAGAATTATTAGGTTCATTTTTCACTGTGGGCCTTCAAAGGATCATTTTCTTTGTTACTCTAGTTTTTTCAAAGAACCAATTGGGTCTAACCATCCTCATCATCAACACTAGCTCAATGACATATTTTTTTATTGTGTACCATGAGTTGTCAAGGTTGCCTAAGGTTTATCCTATGTAGTAATGAGCATTCATATATTTCAAAATACAAGCTTTGACAACAAAAGTAAGTGTTAGACAAGTTTATGTACATCATCAGTTTCCTGAACATATTTTCCCTTGCCCTAATGAGAACAAATTATTTCAAATCCTTAAACAAAATAACTCTAGGACACACCCTTTTTTGGGGTCTATGGTTAAAGAACCACAAGAATTTGTGGTAGATAAAGCCACTAACAAGGGTATATATGCATTATGAGAATGGATATAGTTGCACATGGAGCCCAATAATATCAACCTAGACTAAAAAATAAATTTGAGCCACTTGGTTAGCTAAAAATCCCTCATTCCATGGGGAAAACACCACCAAATTGTTCAAGTGCACCCCAAGGCCTAGGTTATGACTTCATGCACATGAGGCTTATCAACAAATTGAAAGTTGAAAACATCCTTGTTGAAGCTATTGGTATGGATACAATACCACCCATGTGCATCATAAACCTCTTGGACCCAATTTCTAATCACAAACTTAGGTAGGACTCGATACCCAAAATATCCCAAAAGGGTTTCTTCTTAGAAAGCATTGTAAACATTATAATATTTATATAAAAAAATGGTAATCAAAATCTCTTCAAGGTCAAAGTTGCCTTGCAATAAACCTTCAACATGAACTTCCTTGAAGTCTTTAAAGGTACCATCATTATTGCTTGCACCTAGGTTCCTACCCCTAGTGTTAGGGTCCTAACCTCCCAAACCCCCTAAGTAGATAGATTACTATGAATTTCTATGTAAGGAGGCCACCACTAGTAATTAAGGCCCATGTAGTAGTGTGAACACAATTACTGTAAGAATGCTTACTAGAAGGTTCCACCTACTAGAAAGTTCCATCTCTAGAATATTCTTAGGGGATATAAAGTACTATATAAAGATGAAGAATAATTGTAAAATATGTCTTGGAAATCATTTGTAATATGAGCTCTACTCTATTGGAGGTTTCCCCCTTGAAGAGGAAAGTGAACATTGCTTCCATATCCATACAGACATAATATTTTGGTTCATATTGTCTATTGTGTTTGCAATTATATTTCTTTTAACAATATATCCGAGTAATATCTACTGTTTCTATTCTGAATATTTCGAATTAGCACATCACAAGTGGTATCATAGCACTTTCCTAGCACATTTTTAGAGGATTTTTTTTTCCATGCTAGAGACATGTTCTGACATCTATAAATAACATAGAGATCTATCATTCAACAGTTAAACCTACAATCGAGGAAGCATACATGTAGGAAATACAAGCGTTTTCACATGGTTGGAAACCCTTGTAACCTCTGTTGGTACAAATTCGAGTATTATTGCATCATATGACACTTTTATACAAAATTTCACTTCCACGTACCCTTAATGTAACGTCCCCACTATAATCACCATTTTAATTAATTCTTGATGTATATGTAATATGTGGTCACTACCAGGCAATTTGTATGCGAATTGTATTTCTGAATTTTAATAATAAAATGTGATGTCGGTTACTATGGTATATGGATAGAGATGGGGGATTATTAATCCACAAGAGAGGGGAGGGTCTAAGAGAATGTATAAGAGGGGTCAAAGGGGGAATTAACCATGCCTATTAATTCAACCCACTTCCTAAAATTTACTTTTGCTATATGATCTTGTTGATGAAAATGAATGAAGGTCCTTATAACAACATTTTTTAATCTTGTTGGGCTAAGGGAAGATAGGTGGGATTATCACCTTAGGTTTATAGCCTTAAACAAAAATATCAATCATTCCTCAAGAAATATGTACTTGGGCCTAATGTTGTTTTATATGTTTGTGTTTTATCAAATAAAATAAAAGAAATGCTTGTAAATTTTTTTTATAATAGATTTAAGAAATAATCAGAAAACAAATCCGAGACAACATTACACATCAAGTCCAAAGGTGAGACAAAAAACTAGCAATGATTTTATTAATTCAATTATGAATTATAGCTAAAAATGTTCTTTTCATACCCCTGCGTGGGTAAGGACAAAAGTAAGACTTAAAAGTCTAAGGTGGAATGATACATCACACATAGACCACTGGTGTCTTCTGAGAAAAGACAGAGACTGAGAAAAATGGATCAACAAACCACAAATGTACCATTGTCTTGAATTTGCAAAATAATTCTAATCAACACTGAAAACTAACTCAAAAATCAAATTACAATTAACATACTATCAAAAAAGGGGAGGCAGGTGTGGGAGGGGTTTTGTACATCCCTAGAGGAAAAATAATGCTATGTTATTCCTAGAATCTGGGAGTAACCACCAAAAACATGGCAGAGGCTTATGCGATGTATCAAGGAGTACTCCTAGCTCAGGAACAAAAACTCAACAACATTATCGTAATAGGGGACTCAAAAAATATAATTCAACACTTTGTTAAAGGGATAGGCCCAAAGAACTCAAAGTTGAAAAGAATAATTGAAAGGATTAGAGCAATCCTGTCCTCATTCCATTCCTCCTTCTACCATGTCCCACGTGCTAACAATAAAGAAGCAGATGAACATGCAAATTTAGCAATTGGAAAGGCCCCATGCCATATGGAAATGTTGGGCATACACCTTTTCTCAGCCCCCCAATGAATCAACCCCCTCCCGTCATCGCTCCACTTGGAACTAGTCTCTACACGACACTATATCTCGCTAAGGCATGTAGTAATCCAAGCGTCATGCTCAGGGTTGATTTTTACTCCCATAACATCCGACCCATGGGAACCCGCACACAACAATATGATAAAATGGAAATTTTGGATCGCTCTGTGTTCCTCTTCCGTGGGAACTCGTCGTACCTGTCTCTCCACGCTCACTCAGTAGCCCGCAACATCACCTCTGCCATAACTTCGCTTGAGGCGAAGGTCATTGAAGGAAACTCAGACATGATTCAACGCAAGGGAATGCAGGAAGTACATGCCACTCCAATGCTTGAAAGACACTCAAATCATGATATTGCATGACATTCATGCATCAAGAATTTAGCTAGCGGAGGTAATTTGGAAGGCAAGCTATCGACCCATCCTCGCAACTAGCCACACCGGAACTCTATAGTTTGGAATTTCATATGGGAAGGGGAGTTACAATGTTGAATCAATATAGGAATTTTCCAATGCTCCATAATCATATGGATAACCCATGATAAAGTTGTGAGCATCGACAATACAGGAAGCAACGTAGACAAAGGCAACATTAAAGACAACACCAGGGGTAGCTTTGATAGATGCAACATTGATAGATGCACCTTCGATAGAGGCATCACTAGAGGCAGTGTAGATAGAGCCAACTCCAACAT
The DNA here is from genome assembly GCA_032191745.1 of Picea mariana. NCBI lineage: Eukaryota > Viridiplantae > Streptophyta > Pinopsida > Pinales > Pinaceae > Picea > Picea mariana. The sequence goes on along the minus strand of JASDQU010949723.1, from coordinate 12,037 downwards.
AGGTAATGTAGATAGAGGAAACAAAAGAGGCAACATCAATAGAGGAAGCAACAAAGGCAACATCATTGACAAAGGTAGTGTCAAAGGAAGCATCAAAGATTGGAGTGGAGGTAATTTTCTAGAAATTACAGTCAATATAATTGCAAATATGGCTCAGTGCTCAGCTCTTGAAAGACCGAAGGAAGAAATGGTGGACACAAATTTCTCCACCACCCAGCAGCTAGCACTTCGTCTTGACTCTCACAGCTCTACTCTCACTTTCACACTGAACACTCTAGCTCAACACCACACATTAATAAATCAGTTACAAGATGAAGTTGAGTTTCTCAAACACCAAGGGGAGAACATGAAAGCAAAGTTGTAAGTCAGGTCACCAAAATCACTCGCACAAAGCCAGAATGAGGAAACAGAAAGCAGAGCAGACCCTAAGCTGCCTGACCTGAACTTAGCACTAGAGCCCCCTCTAGAGGAAGACCAGGTTTAAAAGAAGATCAATAAGGTACTCCTCAATTTTGTAAAAATGGCAGAAACAAATCTTTCACCAGATAGTATTAGGATATAAAAGAAAAGCTTTTCTTTCAGTGAAGTAGGATCAACTCCAGACTCAATTTTTTAAGCCTTTTTGTGGAATTTTTGCAGCTGGTATCTCTTCCACCAACACCCTCAGTTGTGCCTTATATATATAATTTTTTTTTAGTTTTTGTAAAAAAAATAAAAAAAAAATACTATCAAAACAAATGATTGACCTTTTGAAGCATGTCAAAAATCTATTCTTCTTAGTCCTTCGTATTTCAACCTTCAATAAAACACTACTGTCAACAAGAAGATTTATCCCTTATGTAATTCAAAAATGAATGGAATATAAATGTAATCTCACTTCAGAGCAAGAGAAAACCTTATCGAAAAATTTCCTCTCTATTCTCTCCGCCTTTGTCCCTCCATTAAGTCCTTCTTTTATTCTCCAAAAGGGTAGTTTGATTGGTTTCAACTACCTTTAGTTAGATAGTTAACTAACTTTTAGTTAAGTGGGGCAATTTTAGTAAATAATTATAATAAATGGTTTTAATAAATAATAAATAGTAGGTGGGGACCCCCTATGTAACTTTATTGTTCAATTTTTCAATATCCCCTTGCACTTCCATAAACTTATCATGTATGCCATACCATAAAATAAATGCACATTCATCAACACCCAAATAAATAAGCAATACCATAAATAAACTTGTGACTCCAAAAAATAATTCAACCATGCCAAAATAGATAAATGTTGTATGTTGTCCAAAAATAAGAGTGCATATATGTCTAACAGTCAATTGTAAAGAAAATAACCATTATAAAATTAAAAGTCATATTTTTTGTGGGAGGTTGTCCTCCTCTATTCGTTGTCTTGAAATGATGCCACCCTGTGTGTATGTAATTCTACCATGGCATGCTTCTTTCTTTCATTTTCTGATTCTTCAGGGTGCATATCACCAAAAGCTATATTTCATGCTTCAAATTTCTAGGGAATGGAGTGGGAAGTAACAAAATGGGAAGAGTTCTTTGATGAACCAGAACTAGGTGAGAAAGCAGGTTGCTTCCCTTTGCTCGGTTCAGGCTCTTGAGATAATGATTTGTGTTTTTTAGGCTACTAAGTTGATAGTGCATGTGAGGCCATGTAAATAATAGGATGAACTAGATATTGAGGAGGAGGTGGAGGTAGTGGTAAAGATATAATAGGTCAAGCATGGTGATGAGGTTGAGGATCATGAACTACTTCACTCTAGCCATCATTAACTGGAATCTCAAGTTGCAAAGACACATGTGGTTCTATAGGAATTTCGGTGATTCTAGGATGAGGTTGTAATGGGGATCTGACAAGTGGCGAGGGAGGATTAAAATATTCTTGGCCTGCAATATTGAGAAGGCCAGTTTGTAGGAGTTGGTGAAACTCCTCAAAGTCTACATCAAAATGGATAGAGAATATAAGTCTCTTATTTCTACCCCTAGGCCAACCATATTTTTGTCCTCTGTTCCAATTGCCTATGTTTCCCCTATTATCTTTGTTAGATCTCTTGTTACCCCGGCTAAAAAAGATCATCTATCTAAACATGAAGACTGGATTAGAGTATACATACAACAACAAGTAAGTCATCAATCATAATTTTTCAATTAACATAATTTTTAAAAATGGATTTGACTTAATCAACAATCAAGAATGTAAACATCCAAGGAGAAGTGAGGAGAAAGAGGCCCCAAAACAAACACTCTTCTTTGCATTGAAACATTTTCCAAACTGCATATTGGTATTTATTATATGCTTAGAACACATGGAATATAATGAAATAGGGAAATGTGAAAGGGATTTGTAAAGAGCGTAAAGTGAGAGAAAATGATGAAAGAGAGTGGTACATGTTCATAAACAACATATATTTCAAATCAATGCCAACTATCAGCCAAATTTCTTGAATTTATGCCCAATGTCAATCACCAATATATGCCAAGTACCAATCATATAGACTGTTAAAATATCAATCATCCTTCCTTCAAAATTCCTTAAATTTTTTTATAAATCCTGGGGTAAAGATCGTGAATTTAAATGAAGAATGGTATTGGGACTTTAGGAATAATTTATGTAAAGTGAGATATGAAGGATTTGGTTCTAAAAAATAAATAAACAACACTCATTTTCAAACCTATTCCAGATGATCTTCTTCAATATTCATTATTTTTCTATCAATCTAGACTTGTACTTGATGTTGGAATATTGAGAGGGAGGGGTTAATCAGTGTGGGAACTTTTTACCACTTTTAACCACAATATATAATATTTAAATTTATCATTATTATATCATCAATGTATCATCAATATACCATGAGCATATAAACGTAAGAAAAATCACATCAACAACACATCAAATACACAATACACCATAATTTACGTGGAAACCCAAATGGGAGAAAACCACAAAATGCTTTCTTATATATCAAAATAATACATTCATTGGAAGCACCAACTTCCCTATTCTCTAGCTGCAACTAGAAGGAGGATATGACCCCTTATTTACAAGATCCAACCTGAAGGAAGATACACCTCCCTAAATTCTATGGATCCAACAAGAAGGAGGCTACAACCTCCTGATTCTCAGGATCAACCTGAAGGAATCTCCAACTACTTGTGTTTTTCGACACCAACCAGAAGGAGGATACAACCCCCTTTCCTTTCCCCATCTCGCCACCCTGAAATATAAATGTACACCATCTGTCACTACCAAAATCACTACCATTGTCACTACCACTTTCATTGCCATTCCCACTACCACTGTCACTGTCACTGTCATTTCCATTGCCACTGTCACTGTCGCTGATGTGACATCAACCTATAGCCGGTCAACCTGTCATTGTATCCAACCTGTCACATCAACCTGTCACTGTCACATAAACCTATCAGTTATCAACCTATCCAACCTATCACTATCACGGATACTCAAACATATCCTCTCACATGGATCATATACCAAGGAAACCTCTCAAATAGATGTCCAACATCACCAACACATGCCTCTACCAAGCATGTACCAAGATCACCAACATACCATCACAAGGTATGTGTCTCAACGATGTACCAATGTATGTACCAAACCATCAACTTGTACCATACCAAACATCAAATGTGTACCACAACCTATGCATCAACCATGCATTAACACTTGTACCAAACCATGCATCAACCATGCACTATAACCTGTACCATATGCCTCAACCATCAACCATGTACATCAACACCATACCAAGTACCAATCTTGTACCATACCATGTATCAACCATGTACATTGACACCTGTACCATACCATGTATCTCAACCATATACCATATCACTCAATCATACCATACGCCATGTACCATAGGATATATCAAGCAAGTACTATCAATGGTGTACCTCAACCAAGTACCAACATCACCAAGCGATGTATCTCATACATGTGTTGTCATATACCAAGTGTAATCCTCAACAATGTATCAATATCAATGACAACCATAAACCATGTGCCAATGCTTTAAGAGTATACCAAGAATAAGTCTCAAGCATATAGAATCATCACCATGTAACCAAATAAGATACCAAGATACCGATACAACCAATATGTACTACTACTCAATGTACTATACCAATATCACCAAGATGTACCATGCATCAAAAAGACATTCCTCTCAAGCATGTACCATACCATCACCAAGCATAAGATATAATCACATAAGCATACCTGTAACCTGTAGCTGACCTGATGTATTGTAACACTGACATGTAATGCTTCCAAAACCTTTAGCATTTTGGTACCAACATTTCCCCCAAATTTATCTTAGCCTTGTAGGAATAAGACTCCCTATCACATGGGGCCTTACATGGCATCATGTAGGAAACCGTGGGGGTGCCTTGTGTGACACCCTCAAGAAAACCCCCAAGGGCCTGCAAAATTAGGGTTACAGAACAACCCTTGCACTCTACAACTCCAAAACTTTCTCTCTTTACTCGCACTTTCTCTGCTACCTCAGACTTGTCATCAGATTCTCTAATAGACCAAAAATATTAGACCATAACATTCACAAGATAAATATTCAACATAAGTGTGTGTATTCTTATGAGAGAATCCTTGAGGTGTTTATATAATTTTTCATAGTAACATCTTTTCTTAATCTTAGGGCTTCTAGTACTTTCTTGTCACAACCACTTTACCCTTTCAACAATGACTAGTAACCAATTAGGAGCTTCTTGACCATTCTTCAAGGCTTCTATTCACAAGGCCATAGCTTCCTAACCATGAGGAACCATGTTTTGTACCACCTATCATCGAAACGACACGATAATGAATGTCCATATATGAGTGTCTTACCTACATTTACATTGTCCTTCATGTCCATATTCCTCAACCAACTTCGGGTACCATAACCAGACCTTTGAGGCTTCACATAGACTTCATAAAATGTACCCATCACATCTACTGACATCAACCACTCCATCAATGACAACTAACTCACCATCAATATCAACCATATCTCTAGGGATTCCAGAATTCTCCAAGGGTTGACATCAATAACAACCAACTGTCCAACAATCCCCCCCTTTGGAATTGATGGAAATATTGATGGTCCAACACTCATGCTCCCCCTGTGACCATTGATCCTCATCAATGTTTTTGACTCTCTAACTTTGACATCAATGGAAAATGGTCTCTCTCCTTGTGGTTTATCCCCTTGTCTTCATGCATCTATTCTCTCTCCGTGTTTCCATGCCTTTGTTCTCTTCACATTTTTCTCTCCTCCTGTTCCTCTCCAAGTTATTCCTGTCTTTTGGTAGCAAAGAGTGAATCCCCCTAAAAGTATACCTTCTCTGACTTCATGCACTTGAATCTTCGGATATTTATCTTTCTCTCCCTTTGAAATCATGGGAAAAATGATAACTCCCCCTTTCGATATGTCTCTCCCTGTCTGTATGCTACTGATATTCCTTTCTAAATCTCTTGATGATTTCTCTTCCCTTTATTTCTCTACAAGATGTCATGTATATCAATGTAGGGATACCTGTAAGTGTTTCCTTTCCTATCTTCCAGTGCTTGCTAATTATCCATTGGTGCTTCCTATTGTAACTCTTTGACATATATAAAAGACATTCTATTAGGGACCTAACCTCCCTAACCCCTCACGTAGGTAGAATAATATAATTCCATGTAATAAAGGACAATATTAATAAGACCTAGCAATAAGGAAGAATAATTCAAATGTAAGAAGACCTAATAGAATCTTCCACTTCTAGAAGGATCTTCCTCTAGATTGTTCTTTTGAATAAATAGATTTAGTATAAATATAAGTAGAGGGTATGAGAAATCTTGTCTTGGATATTATTGTAATAGAGCTCTGCTTTGCTGAAGGTTTCCCCCTCGAAGAGGCAAGTGAACATTTCTATCAGTAATCAAAGTGCTCTTTCTGGTGTTATTCTGGTATTATTTTGGTATTGTTCTAGTTATATCATTGTTTCTTTGCCATTTATAGCTAATTATTTCTATTCTACATACTATTTTATATATGGAATACTACAAGTGGTATCAGAGAACCTTCCTCGACATAAATTGTGGGTTAAATGTTTTTAGGGTAGAGACATATTCCGATGTCGTAAAGTTACAAAGATCTGTTAGTAAACACATAAACCCGCAGTCGGGGAGTCATACACGCAGGAAATATAAGTGGTACTCAAGAAAACATTTGTGGGCCACCCTTCTAACCCCTGTTGGTACCCCTTCGAGTGGTAGCACATCAGAAAGCACCTGTATACAGATCGACCTATATTTCCTGAAGCCCTCCATAGATAAATCGATCAGCCGCCTAACTGCTATAGTGCCACCAAGAAAAACACTCGAGAAGATACTCTCTAGTACCTGAGTAGTTAGGTAGTATGTCTAAGGGCATGATCTATCCTCCTTAGTCAGTTCACTGAGATATTGGGCCAAGTACTACTATTGGACCCCACACGTATATCATAGAGCTATAGTATAGCGAAAATCCTTGCCTGTAGAAACCCTGAATATCCTACCCCTGGGGACGGAAACAAAAAAACCCAGAACAAACAATATCTATTTCTGCACAACTGTGCCTTCTGTATTCTGGTTGCGAAATTACTACACATTTCTTCCTGTTAAGCATTTGGGAATTTTGTCACTATAGTATTATTTAGGCCAGAGTATAACTCCACAGTAGTAAAAAAAAAATAGTATAGTGGTCCCAACGACACACTTATTTGGGACCTATCCCACTGGGTTCCTCTCTTCACCCCGATTCTAGTGATGCCTATCATTTTCAACATAATTTTTTTGTGTGGACCCGACCATTCTATGGAACCCTTATTTGGCCCCTATCACATTGGATCCCCCTTTTCTCTCTGATCGTAGTGGTACCTATCATTTGACACCCTTCTTCTCAGTGGTCCCACCCACCCCTCTAGACCCCTTTTGTTTCCCCTATACCATTTTCTTGCCTCTTTTTTTTTCCAAATGGTTATCACAAGAGCCCAAGAACTCAATACCTTGATTGCTGGCAACCACAAGAACAAGGAAGACATCAATACTATCACTACCAAAATTATCTCAATCAATTTGTCTATTGATATCCTCAAGGAACAATGTTCCTACTTCAAATACCACAAAGACCTCAAAGGCCTCAAATCCATCTTTGAACACTTCATGGGCCGTTTCCAGAACACTTCCTCTTCTAAACAACCATATTATGAGGATGACCATAACTCTTCCCATTACCAAGGTCCTCATACTACCCACTTTTCTCGAGACCTCCGCCCTCCCCGAATTGAGGTGAACAAATTTGATGGATTAGATCCCACAGGCTGGGTCACCCAAATGGAACATTATTTCTCTTTTCATGGAATTAATGATGATTTAGCCAAGCTTCCTTACGGTGTCCTATATCTAGATCCAAAATGATGGAAATGGTGGAAATGGAGAAAAAAGGCATGCCAAGGGTATGTTTCTTGGACACAGTTTGTGGTTGAACTTTATGACCACTTTGACTCTGACACCCACCATTTAGTCCGTTTGACCAAGTTAAAGAAGTCTGAGATAGTGGAAGACTTATTGTTGCATTTGAGCACTTGGATTTTAGAACTTAGGGAATGTTAGATTCTTTCTTTAGGGAATGCTTTATCAATGAAATCAAATATGAAATTCATGCCCATGTTCTCATGGCACACCCCCATACTTGGTTGGAAGCTACTCAATGAGCCAAGGAATCCCAACAGAGTGTCTCCTCCTAGACCTGCAAACCCTCCTTTCCTCCTCACCCTAAACCCACCAATTTTTCTCCTCTTGAAACTCCCCTCAAGATCCATAAATTAACCAGGGTTGAAATAGTTGAATGTCAACTCAAGGGTCTTTGTTATAATTGTGACAAAAAATATTTTCCCGGGCACAAGTGTAAGGAACAAAATATTTTTATGGATGTGACTAAGGATATTTTTGAAGAAGATGTAGTTGTTCTTCCTGTGGAGGAACTACCACCGCCATCTGACCTCACCCCACCCTCTGACCCACCCTAAGTTGACTCGGTGATTTCATTTAATTCCCTCATTGGATTCTCTACTCCCCATAATCTCAAATTAATTGGTTACATCAAAAATAGGAAAGTCATCATCCTTGTGCATAGTGGTAGCACCCATAACTTTATTCATCACCGCATTCCCCAAGAAGTCAATTTTTACATATGTGTCGTCAATAATTTTCAAATCATGATTTCCAATGGTGGTTCCATGAAATGTGGGGGACGATGTGAAAATGTGCGACTCCAAATTGGTCAGTATCGCATGAAATCCCATATGTTTTCTATAGACATGGGTGGTTGTGACATTGTTCTTGGTGACGAATTATTATGCACTCTAGGTCCCATTCTCATGGATTTTAAGAACTTAACCATGCAATTCCAATAGGAGGGACAACAATATAAGTTCCAAGGAATCACAACAGGCTCCCATGAGATCATCAATTCCCATCACATGGAAAAGCTCCTAAAAAAAGGTCATTCAGAAATTATATCCCAACTCCACTCCATTCATGCCATTGATACACCTTATGTTCATATCGACCTCCAATCTATCCTCTCTCGCAACTGAGTTGTTTTTATCACCCCCAAATAACTTGCCCCTTCCTGTGTCGTCCATGATCATTCCATCCCTCTAGTCCTGGAAAATATTCCCACCAATTTTTGGCCTTATCATCATCCCTTTGCCTAGAAGAATGAAATTGAGAAAATTGTTCATGAATTACTAGAATTCGGTGTTATCCATCCCAATACTAGCCCCTATTATTCCCCTGTGGTCATGGTCCTCAAGAAAGAAGGTACTTGGCACATGTATCTGTTGGCAGCCATATTAATCTCTATTTTTACAAGCTGCCTACACAAGGTTTTTAAATTCTCATTACTCGTCGCAACCTTTCTCATTAAACGACACCATTATCCTTCGCTTTCTGCGTACCTGCTTTTCGATTTTGTTTTCACGACTGCAAGCGTGAAAACCCACAGTTGGAATTCATGATTGATTTCATCTAAGGATTAATGTTCATATGGTTTATCGTCTATTTGTCTTGTTTTATCATGAACCTGGTTATCACCCCTCGATCTCGAACACACCTTGGTTACATATGTATCAAACCACCACTCATTTAGCATTTGACTATTGATAATATGGTTTTGATTTATAAATTCTTTGATGCAATGGTTTATTTGACATATTGATTTTTTTGATCAAATCGTGGAAATGCAATTGTTTATTTGACAGTTTGATCGAATTTTTGGATATGCATATAATGGTTTTCAACTATTATGATTTCTATATGTACCATTAGGCCGAGGTGTCATTCCAATTACAACGTGGTATGATTTGTTTGCATGGCCTCGATCTACATCACTATCCTCGCATGCATAGCATTAACGCTCCTTCCTAGCATTTCGAGCTGCCATTGCATTGTGTTGGGGAAGCTCAGGGCAATGGCTCTGTGCTTGTTCTATCGAACCCTATCGCCGAATACCCTGTCGATTCTGTGTTGTTAGCCATGGCCCCTGTAGTGAGAATTGAGCCCAACGGTGTCTAGACATTGTTGTTGTTTGATAATGCAAGAGAAGACTTAGAGAGGAATGGCTGGTGGGTCTTTGTTGAGAAGTTCGAGGGTTTTAATTTAGCAGTCGCTCAACAATTCACGCTAGCGTTCGATGGTTGCAGAGCTAAAATTGGAGATGTCCAGCTTGATTTAAACGAAGATTTCATTAGCCAAGCCACCAGTTTTCCGGCCCTGGGAAAAAAGTGGTTTAAAAATTCAAAGGTTGAGGAGGTTCCCTGGTCACTGTTGTTTACCTCAAGGAAGATTACAAGCTGCCACAAAGGTATGACCATTACAACTCTAAAACCTAGATGGCACGATCTGTTAGCTATTGTCAAGCAGTTCGTTACCTGTGAGGTTAGATATGGTTTGGTTTTCTTATATCACTTGCGGTTGCTAATGAGTTTTATCGACTTTCCCCTAAACATGGCATATTTTCTTCTTCGAAGTTTATACAAAATGGAAAAGCGTTTTAAAAGGTAGAAATCTGATTCTAGCCTGTTCCACCACTGTTTGATTAAAATTATTATAGTTCATCAGTTGAAGTTAAACGGTGATTGTTGGGACGCCTTCCTGTTAAGGAATGGTTTTGCTAGCATTGAAATAGGATAGGTTGACAAGTCTGTTGTTACAGAAATCCTCGTCGAGCCTGCCATCCCTCCTCCTTCACTCTTGCCCTCCGTGGAACCCTCGACCTATCTAGACACTACCCAACCCGACACTCTACCTGATTCGTATCCCAAAGGTGGTGGTAAGTCTGTTAAAAAATCTGCAAAGAAAAAGTGTAAAGGTAATAGTGATATCAATTACAAGGGTAAAAGGGCCACACGTTGGGTTTCATGATGTGCCCAAAATAAACCTAAGCCTTGTGCAGACCAAAACCCAATTGTGTTAAGCGAGGATTTCGATTTGGAAATCGAACGGTTTCTAACTGAAGAATATCCATATTCTTATGGACTTTGCTCTGGTAAACCCTATGATTATGTGACGAACCTTCCACCGTGTCTTAAAGACAACCCCGACTTCCCTAGAATCAAACTCAACAGAGAACCTACAAGTCAAATGGAAAATTCCCTACCTGCTAATACACAGTCTATTCAGTGGCAATGCAACGAATGTCAGTCATGGCTCGATAGGTATTACAGAGACGTGCCTTTACTTCAGTCTTGGATCAAGTCCTTGGAGGACCAGGTGAATTTGCTAATGAAGGAGAATGGAAGACTGCAAAACGTAGCTCAAACCAATGATAAAAGACAAAAAACCATAGGGTCTGTTGTTTTTAAGAACGTGGAAGCAACGACTACCATTGTGAATTTGAAAATTTCTTGATTAAGACAAATCCCTTAATCTGAGGTATGGTGTTTGAAAATAAATTTAAGATGATTTTGTCTTTGTTTTTAATTAGAATACATGATTTGTTTGCACAGATTATAGCTGTTCTGTTTTGATTGACTCAATAAAACACGATTCTAGTTATAATTATAACTAGCTACAAAATCGTGAGATTCTGTAGCTAGTTACTAAAATTTGAATTCTCTGTTTTTACAACTAAAATGCAATCTGAAATTGTTTATTCTTGTGGGTTTACAGGTACATACGATTTATAAAAAGAGATTTGAATCACTGGTGGCATCTCTCAGCATGCTTTTTTCTTTATGTGGTTTTTAGAATAGGCTGTTAGTTTTGATAGCAATGAGAATCTGGGAGGTTGCATCCCCCACAATTTTTGGAACAAATTTGATGATATCCACAGGAAACGTTTTGATTCTGTAGCCTATAAAAATGTATTGTTTTGTAAACTAAGGACCATTGCTGCTTGGGAGCAGAAACTATGGATTTATGATTGACAGATTTGAATGGAAGTTGATGTTGGTACATCTTTAGCTTCGATATATCATATTTTTGTTCAAGTTTTGCTCATTTTGATTTGTAATCAAATTATGACTACTTTAGATATCATGGTTTTATTACAGGTTGATGTGATGGGATTTATATGATGTCCATGTTTTATGTCTCTCATATTATATACAACAATTATCCTGTTCAAATTTGATGATTAGAAGGTTAATCTTCTTTATTCAATGAGCAGTTGTATGCGAATTTTTACAGCTAGATTTATCTTAATGTGATCATTTGTCAAATTATAGAATTTCTGTTACTACTTCTCTCATGTTCTGTTATTATCATTTGATCATCACTGCTTCCTGTTTACAAGAAGCATTTGGAAAATCTGGTGCGGGTTGGCCTCATCAAACAACAAAATTAGATGCTATACACAGGATGAATAGAAGATGCGATTACAGGTTAGTTCGCTTGTTTTATTTTATTAGTTTAATTGATATAAGAATTTCCTGTAGTCTAAATACATTGTATCATTTGTTATTTTTGTTTCTCAATTAGATAGTT
>JASDQU010949721.1:39198-49466 GCA_032191745.1 Picea mariana | reverse complement strand
ATGTTATGAGATAGAGTCTACTTATCTAACATCTACCAAGATGGAACTAAATAGTGAACCCCCAAGCATTTGTAGTGTTTGGGACACCAAGGATTCTTTTGATGGGCTTTTTCTTGAGGAAGATTTGGATAAAGTAGATAATGGTTTGACTCCTTCAGAATTAAAGTCAAAGTTGAATTTGTCAGTTGAAGATATGTTATCAGCTCAACCTTCATCAAAGGAATCAGTTAAATGTCAGAAGAGGTTAGATGGAATTCTTGGGCCACACCCTCCTTATTTTTCAGAAATTGGGACAATCAAAGATAGATTATGTGATGAATATCTGATGAAAAGTAGTAAAGATGATAAGGTTAGTATTGATAAAGTAAAGTATATCATCCCTATGAAAAGGTATGCCAATCCTTTTAAGGAAAAATTAAGTTCAGAAACTTTTCACTTGGCACCTATGGAAAGTCATCATAAATTTTTTAAAGAGGATTGTCCCAAGTGGCCTAAGGTTAGAAACTGGGATTCACATGAAAAAATCAGAAGGATACAATGTATCAATCTTCTAGCAACTCTTCTCAACCAGTGGGACAACATAAAGTCAGACATGCTGGTGAGAGGACTCCTCCTTGAAGTGTTTCTTCACATGGCAACTTGGTATCCAAAGGGACACCCTTTGTAATGTATTTCTAACCCTTCTCCTTGTATTTCAGTTTTGTATTATTTCATTCATTATGTTATTATGTAGTTAGATGTTTTGGTTGTATCATAGTTTCATTTTTGTAATTATAGGTGTTGTACAATAGTTATTTCATTATGTAATTGTTGTTTACAACATTTTATTTGTTATATATGTATATTTATGTTGGGTATTGGTGAGCACTCTGTTTTGTAGATGTTGAATTTGCGTATGCTCTCCTTCCCAAAGTGAAGATAAAACACATGTCCCCATGTAAAGCCAGATGTTGACCACCTATTCAACTAGGGGGTCAACTCCATGTACCATGAAGATATGCATCATCAGATGCTACCAAGTCAGAGACTTCCTGGTTCTACAAGGCATTTTTGGTCTTCAACACATATTTTTGTAAATGGAATTTCCACTCCCCTTCGTGGGATAATAATGTAATAGGTCTGCATGGATTATAGTTAGGTCAGTTACCTTAGGACTTCATCATTAGAGGAGTCCCTTTCTCTGAGTGTTTTTTTTCCTCGGGTTATTAATTTGGCCTAACCAACCTTATTAATTTCCCTTGAGTTTTTCACTCCCACAATAATTCCTCCAAAGTGGTGAAAGGCGCTCTAATGGTTTCGTCCTCTGGTAGCTAGTGTCTAGGAATGTTGTAAATGACCATGTAAGACATCTCTAAAAGTTTTGCGAAATTCCCTCGAGTCTAGATAGGTTTTTTTAATTTATTAAAATTGTCTAAGTTCGGTAATTTTAATTAGAAATTGATAAAAATTGTAAAAACTAGGTCCTTCGGCTTTTGCTAGGGGTATTTGTGCTCAAAAGAAATGGAATGAGACCCCCTACACCCTTGGACCAAGTTTCAGCTCAGTTGGACAAGTTTTGCTAGGTGTTTGTCCATGAGGAGTCTTAGTCAGTCAAAAACAACAATTTAATTGCTAGTCATGACATAGTCAAAATGTCATTTTTTGTAAAATTGACCTAAATGGTTAGAGTAAAGGTGGGAGATGATGACTAAACATAAGCCTATCCTATCCTAACCCTTTCCTACCCTTTATACACCCCCTATACACAACCCTCACTTCATACAATTCGACCCCTAGGGGAATTGCACCCCCCTTCATGACAAAACATTAGAACAATAAAAAATTAGAGGTGTGGGGCCCTCTCTCCCTTGGTGCGCCCTCCTAAGCCATCCAACTCAGCCATTTGACTTGGTCCACACCCTCCACCTCACTCCACCTCATCAATCCACCTCCTAAACCCTAAAGTTGTGCCCCCCTCCTTGAGATGCTCACTTGTGCTTGGTTGTGGACACTTGGCTTTGATCCAAGAGGGGTAACTTTGCCTCTCCAAGTATAAATGAAGGCCCTCTCTCCCCCATTTCCTCACCAATTCTTATGCTATTGTTATGCTACCCATTTTTCTCCTCACTCTCCTCATCTCTCCCATCTTGCTCTCATCATTCTTGCTCTCACATTTGGAGAGGAACTTGTAGCAACTAGTTGCTGCAACTTCCTCCTTGCTATTAGAAGTGCTTTGGAGGACCTATGGTGTGTCAAAGATTTGTCTTGGTACACTTATTTATTTGAGGTGATATTGTATTTAGTTGAAGCATTTCTTAAGATATAGAGTAGATTTCCTAAGCAAATTAGTTTGTTTGGGTAGATTTTCAATAGTGTTGTTGTAAATCTAAGTGAGTAGAGTAGTAGATATTGCAAATCAGTTTGTTCTATTTATATTACTTACTCACATTTGCTTTCATCTTGTAGATTGTTTCACAAGTTGAAGGTTATCTCAAGGGTTTGCAAGGCTAGCTTTGAGTTGGAAGCTTGCCTTCATAATCCATCTTGAGCCTCCTTACTTTCTATATTTATTTTCTGTTCATATCACTTCACTAATTTGGGTTTTACTAACATTTAGAATAGGTCACTTCAACTATTTTATTTGTTGAAATTTCTATGCAGAAAATTTATGTGTAAAAACAAAAATTTTCTTTCACTTGTTTTGTGTTTTGCAGCATTTCCAGCAAGCATTAGCTTGCTGTTTTTTGCAGATTCTCGCCAGTACAAGGGGAAGTGCTGCCCAAATTAGGCCACAAAACACTCAAGGAAGGCCTTACTATATTGGGTAACAATACCCATCTATTCCTTTCATTTTTCTAGCATTGTAGCAAGCCCAAGGGAGTCCCTAAGAGGCTTGCATTCTTTGTTTATAATTTTCTGCAATTTACTTATTACTTTGTGCCTACATCTTGGTGTGAGCTTGGCTTAGCCAACCCCCAAAATCGTAAGGCTAGGTTAGTCCTTTAAATTTCTGCATTATTTCTTTTATTGTTTGCCCCACTTGTCATTAGGACAAGGTTGTGTGGCTAGTTAAATTTATGTTTTTTGTTTCATTTCATTCAACCCTCTTTGGCACAAAATAGGAAGGTGTGCCTCCACCTTGTGCCATTGTATGTGGTTTGCTTAGTGTAGTTTTATTCTTTCAAGCATTTAAGTTTTATTGTTGCCTACACCTTGGAGTGAGCTTGGCTTAGCCAACCCCCAAAATCGCATGGCTAGTTTAATGGTTTACTTCTAATGTGTTAAGTGATTTAAAAATTATCTAGAAGTAGAAGTAACACACATTAATACTAACTTAGGCCGATGGAGGCATAGTGATATCTAAATGTTATCTTAACCTTTCATTGCAAGTTTCCATTACTTCAAGTACTTGTTTCTTTTTCCTAATCTCACACAAACACTTTTATTTTCTTGCAAAGTATCATGGGCATGCAATAATGTTAATGGTTTAAGGCAACTTATTCTTTCATTTCTTGCAAGTTGATGTCAAGTAATCTTTTCATCCTATTTCAAGTTACATCTTGTGATTAAGCACTTTCATTTCTTACAAGCTTTCTATTTCGTTTTTGGTTCAAGCACCCTTTTTTTGGCAAGCAACATATTGCCCAACACTTATTACTAACTAAATTTACCTGAGTCCATAGGCCTAAAAGTTATTAAACTCAATAGGGCACTCGCCATAGACCCAACTATGCCATTTAAACGGGGATTGAAAGGAAGCAATGGAAGGTGATAGGTCGGGGACGATCTCACGGCGCTCAGCATCCTTTCCGGGAGTACTTCTCTCCTTGGGTTGACCTGTGGAGCTAGGGTGGGGCCTTGTTTGCCTCACTTATTGAGCACCCAGCAACTACTTGGTACAAGCGAGGGGAGTCTTGAGGTTGTCACTTAGTTAGGATTCAACCTTTAACTTAATAATCATTTAATCCACTTCAACCTTGGGACATTCACTTTGGCATTTACACCTTGTGGTTGACACTTAATCTTGCAAACCATTTACTTTACATGTACATTTTCATGCAAGTATTTCAATGTTGTGGATGAATAACTAAGTTTCTTTAAGTTGTGTTGTTTGCCCTTGGAGGCTTGTTTTAGGCATTCATTTTCAGTTCAAGTGGTGTGTGGTTTAATTGGATTGGCCCCCTTGAAGTTGCACATCCTTTGGAGGCAACTTCATTGTTGGGTTGTGGTGTTGGTGTTTGCCATTGAAAGCAGTCACATAGAGTTGTGCATCCTTTGGAGGCACTCTATTGTTGAGCATGCTAGGCTTGATGTGTTGGTAAATGCTTTCCTTTTGAGACATCTTCATTTCCTACACAAGTCAAGCAACATAGTTAGTGTTTGTATTTCTTGTTCATAGTTGTATCATCTATTGTATCTTGTATCTAGTTGTAACTCTTAGATATTCTTTGTTGTAGCTCTGTATATAGTTCTTTGTAATCTTGTGTAATCATTGTAAAATCTATCTCCCTAAATCTTTAGTTGAACCCTTGCCCAACCTTAGGCACTAGTCTTAGTTGTCTTAGGAAAAGGCTTGATTTTCATTTGAATTGTTGCACATTGCATTGTTTCCTTTGCATATAGGATAGATCTTCCCCCAAACCTTTTAACTAATTAAAACCAACTCCTAGAACTAATCTTTAATCTCATATAGTAACTAGGGTCTACCCCCCTTGGCTTCCCTAGGAGTAAGCCTAGATGGAAGAGGTTCAAGTCGAGGTGACAGTGGGCTTTGAACCTAGGCATTGTGCCTCCAAGGACACACTAAGTGAGTAGGACTTAGCTCACGTTTGCAAGTGTGTATAAGGACGACAACAGACTCCACCTGGGAAACACCCCAAACTTAAGAGAGGTTAGCCCAATAGGACACCCTGAGACCCTCTCCAAACCTAACTTGTCAAATTGCATAACATTTTTGAGCATTTGTTTGGGGTTAAGGAGGGTTTGATGCACATGATTGGGTAATTTAATTATTGGATGTGATTTACATGCCATGATCCTTGTGACTTATGAACCCCTGGAGGGTGTACTTGTTGTTTTTGCAGGACCTTGCCCAGTGGACAGATACACATGAGGGAATGATTAGCTCAGACCTTCATGGGGGCTCAAAGCCCACAGATAGATGTTGAAACCCCAGCCAGGGGTAAGAAGAGACTGAAGGCTTGCACCAAATGAAGGAAGGATGTTGCCTTTGGAGGCACTATGGAAGACCCAGACCTAGGGTTTCATGCTCTTCCCACCTGAATGTTGGCCCTGTGAGCCCCATGACATCACCCTAGTAGCCCCATGACGTCACCCACAGCTAGGGTTTGACATGGAGAAATGTTGGGCTGCAGTTTTGGCAAGTGTGGCATGGAGGAGGGCCTTTGGAGACCCAACCTTCTGCTTGATGGCCTCAACGTCTCATGGAGGAGGCCTAACGTCACCCTAAAAAGGTTGACGTCACCCTCTTTAGGGTTTGAATTTTGAAAATTAATTTAATTTTGAATTTAAAGAGAAAATTGACATGTAGGCTCTGTTTTATGAAAAGACACAACTGTTGGATTAATTAGCTAGGATTTCCCATATAAATATGGCTGGCTAAGTTCATTTTTTCAAAATAACTCATCACACACAAGTCGTGGTCTGAAATTTTCGCCCTCTTTAAGGGTCATTGGCTGAAATAACTAGTGCACATCTCTTGGGAGAGCTTTATGGTGGTCTTCAACTAGGGTTTGACTTGATTATTCTTGGTGAAGTAAGTGGAAAATCTGCATTTTTATTCATGCTATAAATGTTTGTGGTAAAAGTTACTTGTTTCATGTCTAAGATTATGAAATTGCTTGTTTAAACCCTAGGGGAGAAACAACAAATGTTTATTTCTCCCTATACCTTTTCTACTAGCTTGATCTTGCCAATTATACATTTTTTGGGAGTAATTATTAGAGCCCTAAAGTGCTAGCTCTCTAGTAATTTCATTCTAAATCACCAAATCAATTGTCTTACAAAAAAGCTAAGGAAGGAAGGTAAGCTAGGGCCTAGAAGTGCCTACTCTCTAGCAAAACCTCCCTTAAAGATTTAGATGCTTGAGGCCTTGAAGTGCCAACACCTCTCGCATCTACCTCTTCCCTTAGATAAGCATTATCATTATTTTATTTCCCAAGTGATATTGTTACTATTATTGACTCCATAAGCCCCTAAAACGCACTGATTTCTATACTCTTGTGGATGAATGAAATCAAACAAACTTCCAACTCAACCTTCTACTTGATACCCTACTAACTTTGACCAATTAACTAACCTAGCTTAGAGATACCAACAGCCAAGTTATTTGCTGCTATAATCACTGTTACAGCCATTGTTTGCAGTTTATATCAGCCTATTAACCATCTTAAACCAACCCAGAAAATTGTACAAGGCAAACTACAATCAAACTTGAATTTAGCATGCATTAAAGTGCCTTTTAGAGTACTTTTTTGAGGGTTTTGCTACCGCTATTATTACTGCTAATTTGTTGCCGTTGCAAATCTCTGCTACAACCATACTAATCCATACTAACTTGCTGCTAACACCTTCATAACTCACACAGAAATTTGTTTGCAATAATTGTTGAACAATCTACTCGATAAATGTTGATTTTTCATAATATCTTCTTGCAATTCTGAGCATTATTTTTTGTGGCTGTTACAAAACACTTATTGCTGTTACAAACTGATAAAACTGCTGCAAATTTTCTTCAGCCACCTTTTAGCAGCCATTATAAGCCTATTTGCTAGCTAAATCATTTCAGAACTTGTATATGACATAACACTATCATTTAAGAATTAAAGTGTTATATTTTGTTGTCATTAAGTACATTTTCTGAAGAATATTGCAGCTGTCATCACTTCATTAAATGTTGTTGTACATTGGTTACTTGCTGCATACATTGGCTGCTAGCATTTGCTTTCATGAATTTGATGTTGTATTGAAGCATTAAGTTACTTGTTGCTCGACTAACATTTGTTGTTGTATTGGTAAGGGGCAGGTACACTTATCTTTCTTTTGCTTCATCCTTTAAAGACTTAAAACTTGACTTGAGTGACCTAGAGAGAGGGGTGGTTTTACTTGTCATTTATTTCCCTTCATCAACCCACTAGGTCTAGGGACGTCTCCCTGGGAGTAAAGTCATTTTCCTCCTAAATAGAAAGGGGTACCCTGTTGAGGTGACAGTGACAGGATTACCTCCGTGTTACACCAATCTGAGCCTACTTGCCTTTAGGCTTTGGGCAAGTACAGATTGTGCGATAACAGTGCCTATTCCCCTAAAGGAGAGGGGGGATTGTTCTACTCTGAAGTATCCACTATAAAATGTACAACTCTCCTACCATCCAAGGACAAAGAGAAGAAACTCCAGATGGAGGACTCACTGGAACTAAGTTCCAAGGGGGAGTGTTCTGAAAGCACCCTTGGGAACACACTTCTTGATCCTTCTTGAGAAGGAGCACACTCCATTATTTGAGCACTCCCTACCACTGTGGGGAGTGCTTAGGGAGCGATACTCCTGAGCTACTCCAAGGGCTTAGAAAGGCACTCCTGGAAAGCTCCCATACAACTCCCTTGGCCTAGGTGAAATTGGTGAAATTGGGCATTGTTTTGGTGCTTGTGGGAACCAAGGCAAGGTTCCAAAAGGTAAACTAAGGCATGGATAAGGTTCCTCGATGGAATAAAACACTCATTCACTCTCATTCTATTTCGCATTTCACTTATTTCACTCATCTTTGTGGTTGGGCTTCTTGCTAGTTGTTGAGGAGCATTTTTGTGAGAGCTTGGAAGGGAGATTGAAGGCAGCCTATTCTTGTTTGTTTTTCTTTCCATGTGTTGTAAACTAGTATATTCTATACATTAAATACTTGAAAGTTCTCTTCTCTTCTTTTACTCTTTCTTATTTCTCCTTTTCCATCATTCTTTTGCAAGCAGCAAGTTATTTTCAAGAATCATGATGAGTATATGGTTTATCTTTTTGATTCCACTTTTGATTATGATGGTGGTGTTGGGAAACTAAAATACCAATATTGTGGAGGAAGTAGGCACTGGCATATACCATGGAGAGGAGGAAGAAATGGAAGGAGATGATGATCATAACACTAACCGTAATGATGGAAAGAAACCCAAAGAGAGTTCAACACCCTTGTGGAAGTATGTGACAAAACTTGAAGTAGGAAAACGAGGTGGAACCACAAAATTTACATGCTCCCATTGTGAAAGAACTTACACAAATTCATATAACAGTGTGAGAAAGCATACATATGGGATTATGCCATGTGTTGAAAATAACACTATAGGAG
Organism: Picea mariana; assembly: GCA_032191745.1. Classification (NCBI taxonomy): domain Eukaryota; kingdom Viridiplantae; phylum Streptophyta; class Pinopsida; order Pinales; family Pinaceae; genus Picea; species Picea mariana. The sequence continues at coordinate 41,142 of JASDQU010949721.1, read as the reverse complement.
TCAAAACCTATAATCAAGTGCAAGCGAAAGATAGAAACAAATATAGAAGGGAAGAGGAGGAAGCACAAAACAAATCCAAAAAATCAAGGGTCGAATCTGAGACCTCAAACTCGCATAGAATGTTCAATGGTCGATCCCCATCCCCCCATAATAGTGGATTCTCACCCATGCATTCAAGACATAGAACAATATCATATTTCCTTGAACAAGGTTGTAGGGATGACGTGGACACAAAAAATTTCAAGGTTCTCTATGCATGTGGAATACCATTCAATGTTCTTTTCTCACCCTATTGACATGAAATGGTACAAGACAACAATGGTGCCCCTAAAGGATATAGGAGTGTCAAGTATGATAGAGCTAAAACCATGGGACTTGATGGGGAAAGAGCCAAAATCCATAATGCTCCGGAACAATTTACAAACGATTGGACTAAATATGGGGTATCCATTCTATCTTATGGTTTTACAAACATTAAAGGTAGGTCGTTGATAAATATTCTTGGTGTGTCTACTAGTGGTGCGGTCTTCCTTTCAGTCCATGACTATAGATCTTTACAAGACTGATATAAATATTATAGAACCCTTAATTAAAACCATTCAAGAGATTGGGTCATACTATGTCATTCAAGTCATCACCAATGATGTTGCTAATTGGAAGGTTGTGAGAGCAATCATTGAGGATATGTACCCAAACATATTTTGGTCTGGGTGTTTGGTGTTGAGATTTGAGTACCTTGGAAAGTGGTCCCCTTGTGTTTGTGAACTTCTAAACACATGAGGGAAGTACTTTGTACCTTATACCATGTACTTTATGTCTAATTTCACTTTGACTTAGGAGATTTAAGTCAAAAGTGAAATTTGGTCATTTTAGCCTAAAGTGACAATTAATTCACTTTGTGGGTGAATTAAGGGACATAAAGTGAAACTATGGAAACTTAAGCAAAGTGGGTTTTGAGTTGAAATTTACTTGAGATGATCTCAACCATTGATTAGGGATGAGATAAGATGATCTCATCCACCCAACTTTTAGGTTTCCTTATGCTTCCTTAAGGAGGGCGCAAGGGGCAAATGAGGCTTCATTCCTTGTTTTGTTCACTTGAGGAGAAGGAGAATGAGCAAGAGGATGAGAATGGAAGCATATGTTGAGGCTAGCTTGGGCGCTCCCTTCCATGGAGATAGCTAGCAGGCTTAGGGTCTCAGTTATTTAGTGGGGAGATTCCTATTCTGAGGAGGGCGCACTTGAGGAGGAGGGCGCATCATCAGTGGGGAGTGTTATCCCTGATTTTTAAGGATAACCAAGAGATCATGTCTCGAGGCCCACAGGTCCTAGACATGGAGTACCGAGAGCAGGAGTGACCTGAGCATGGCCCTGGAGGGCCCATCCTTTTCTTCTTCCATCAGCTTTATCTTGTCAGCAGCAGCAACATCCATCACCATCGGCTTGGTTTTGTATCAGACGAGGTTCTTGCTCCATGAGGTAATTGGTCCAGGTATCATGGTATGTGTCGCTTTTGATCATTAAAACCTTTGAATATATGCATCTGATTCCTTTTATCTCTAACAACTGCTTAGATCTTACATTAGCCCATTTGACCATGCTCTGGGGGATTGACAGGGTATCCTAGCAAGCCTGTGCCCATAGGTCTTAGTTTGCCACTGGGGGATTTCTGAAACCCATCATTCGCTCCCATCATAGCACCACTATTTCATCTTATCTCCCGCTCACTTGTCCCATTCCCCTTGTCTGGGCATTGGGTTGACCTGTTTGTAGGATTGGACCTTATCTCGTGGGAAGAAGGGGCTAAAGGCCCAAAAGGTAAAAGCAGCTGGTAAAAGATAAAAGCATAGAAACAAAACCTCGAGATGCTTCGCCCAGGGATCCCCGAGAAGGCAATAAAAAGCCTCTCAATAAGAAACAAGAGGGACCCAGGAAATATAAACA
>JASDQU010949720.1:29407-58431 GCA_032191745.1 Picea mariana | reverse complement strand
GCGCTAGTTTACCATGGGCGCGGTGCGCTTTTTAATCTTTTTAGCCAACTTTGTATAGTTTTGGCCCTTTTGATGTGCTGTGGAGTTAATCCTTGTGCCATGGATGATTGTTTTTCTGTGTTGATGATGTTGAGTTCTTGTCGCCCTGTGCGGACGAAATTTTAGTGATAACAGAAGGGGGTAGGAAAGTTTTCTTTAGGACAAGCTTTGTTAATGTCTCTATAATCAATGCACACGTGGATTGTGCCTTGTTTCTTGTCAATTGGAACAAGATTGGAAACCCAGTCAGTTAGAGCCACAAGGTAAATAAAGCCAGCTTTGAGAAGTTTCTCAACTTCAAGCTTGATAGTGGCTGCTTTACGTCGGTGGACCGGATGAATTCGTTGTTGGACAGGTTTAGCACCCGAATATGTCTTAATCTCATGTACCACAATGTCGGGGTCAATCCCCGACATTTCTTCATAGCTCCATGTGAAGATGTCATGAAATTCTTGGAAAATAGACTTGTAGGTGACAGCTTTGTCATGGGAACATGAAGCTCCGATATGCACATTTTCGACAACTCCAGGTTTTATGGATATGTCGAGGGGGATGGTGGGTGAGATGTTACTTAAGTTCCCTTCGTAGAACATATCGTGTGTAGACTCGGGAATGGTAGAAATGATGAAAATGGTCGACGGAGTCGAGATTCATTGGTAACCCTCGATGGTGTGTTGTTCCAGGAAGAGGATTGAACGATGATGTCCATCATCCCAAGGGGTGTCTTCCATGGACATAACAAACATAATCATCTCATCCATGGGAAAAATGACACGGAATGGATCTGGAGATACATCACTGAGAGAGGGGGTAGAAGGGGTTGCCGATTGAATGGCTTGATAAGCGAATTCGACCGGACTCAAAGGCATTTCGTCACCATAACGAAGATGATCGTTGGGGTTGGGTACCATCCACGAGTTGTAAGACACAGGGGTTCCATGAACAGAGGTGGAGATCATGTTGATCGAGGTGACAAATGGATGTGGAACATCAGGTGGTGGAATTGGGAAAGTACCCATCAAAGAGGAATCTTTAAGAAGACCGACATCGACATTCACATATCCAGGGGGGGTTTGAAATGAAAGGTACGTTGTCGGTATGTGCATCAGAGTGAAAGAAGGCCAATTGGTCTATGGTAACTACTTTTCCTTGATGTGGGAAATGCACAACACGAAAAAGAGTGGACACAACTGTACGCATGGAATTGATCCAGCTACGACCAAGTAGAAGGTTGTAATTGAGAGGAGTGTCAAATACCTCCACTTCAACGTTGACCTTTTTGCCTTCTAACATAATAGGCAAGGAAGGGAGGACACCATAAGACTTAAAACCAGACCCATTGAAGGCTTTGAGCGTGTTGTGGGATTCAGTCAAAGGAGGAGAGATGATGGCTTTCTAGTAGGTAATAGACATGACACATGTTGAGGCACCCTCATCAATAACTATTCTACAAATATTTTTGTCGAAGACAATAACTTGTATTTGGAATGCGAGTTGAGGGGGTAACCTTGGAATGTGATCTTCCAAGTCAAAAATTATTAAATTTGTATCCATAGGGTCGATTCCACCAATAGATTTCAACAGTTCCTTCCATTGTATAGGAAAAATTTGAAGGACTTTGAGGGCTGACATCGCGGATGGTGCTTGGGCCAGATCTTTGACAATACTATAATTCTAGGCAACACGTGCATGAGGATTGAAAGAAGATTTTCAAGCAACACCCTTTGGGGGAGGGCAAAGAATTGTATCTAGTCTTGGTCATTCGAGATGAAGAGGACCATTGGTAGGTGGAATCGTGTGAGATGGTTGGACCAACAAAGGAGGTATTGCATCAACCTTCTCTTTGGAGGAAGAATAATCTTTGGCTCAAGTGGTAAGTGTGATGTCATTCTTCTTTGAATAACCTATACACATTAAGACATAGGATGTATTGGAGGGGGAAGGTTGGTCATGAATGATCAATTGGGCCTGTTGTTGAGAAGGGAAGGGTTGTGACAACACGGCCAAAGTGGGGGGTTTTAGGGTCCCTTGAAGGAACTTAGTAACCTCAGCTCATCGTGGACAATCCTTAGTGTAGTGATCATCACCACAAATAAGACAGGGGTATCAGGATTTGCGCTTATCCTTATCGTCAACAGGTGGTGTTTTGGTTTTCTCAGATTGCTGATTATTTTTATCCTCCTTATTCTTACCCTTTCCTTTTTTGGATTTATTTTTTCCGGCGGGGGAAGATTGAACAGAGTTCACCTCAGAAGTCTTGCCGGTGGGAGGGGTAGGAGACAGAGCATTTTGAACATTTGAAGAAGTGGATTTGGGGTTGTTGTTAGAGGTTTGGATGGAATGAGGTTGGGCATGGAAAGTACCAATCACACCGTCAACTACATGAGAAGCAATAGGAGTAGTTGAAGTAGCGGAAGTATAAGGACGAGGTGTGTTAGGGAGTAAGTCATAAATATTACCCATTTGTGAGTAAATGAGGTCGAGGTATTGAGCATGACTGATTGCTTTTTCTTCTGTGATAACTCCATGAATGGCGATGTCACGAGCGATGTCGTTCATGAATGATTTCTTGAACCACTCTGCCAGCAACTGATCGATAAGTTCGAGTTTGATGAGACGTCATCTCCGTCACCACTCATGAATGTGATCAGAGATATGAGTGGCTTTGGTTTGTTTGAAAGAAATCAAAATTTCGATTCTCGTTTCGTAGTGGATCGGTAACTGGTAGTGGGTGAGCAAAGCCATAGTGAGGGTGTTGAAGTCGGTGAAGAAGCCTCATGGTAATTCTATATACCACTTCGTGGTGGAACCTGTGAGGGTTCGCTGAAAAAGGCGTAAACGAATAGAGTCATCCATCAAGGAGTTGGGTGAGCACCAAAGGTGAAAAGTCATTACGTTATTGTTCGGGTCCTCTCCCAGTTTACCATCGAATTTAGGGATGTTGGATGGTAGTTTGTTTAGTATGGCAGGCCATTGAGGAGAGTGATAGATCTGATCATTTAAAATTCTCGACAGATGAGGGAGGTCCAGGGTGGCTAATAAGGGTAACTGTCTATTCACATGTGGGTATTGGTGACTTTGGGGAGGGAGTCCCATCGGTAGACCAGTGGGACCATAAGCAGTTTGCATATAATGTGAAGATCCGGGCAGATTCAGTTGTTGATGTGGAGGCAAGTAATTCATAGGGTTGTACCCTTGAACAGGGGCGTGGGGTTGAGCGTTCAAGCCCCAAATAGGATTGGACGTGCCTGGATATGGTTGGCCTATACTAGGGGGTATGAAAGAGATAGCTTGAAGCTATTTCCCCCAGGTTGAGGGAGGATTATGTTGAATAAGATAATCCCAATACTGGGCCAAGGATTGAGGTATGTTTTTTCCATAGGGTGGGGTCAGTGGGGGTTTTGTCCCAATTGGGATTTATCCTGCAAAAGGGGATTGAGTTTGGCCTCCTTGGTGAAATTGTCCACCTAAAGGAATCTGGTAATTAGGTGTGAAAGACGAGATGGTGCCACTAGGTTTGGTGCCTCTGATAGAGGATGGAAGAGGTCCTCTGAAACGGGGTTGAGGAAGTGTCAGAATGAAACCAGGAATGAGATGGTGCCCAGAAGGAGTGGAAATTCCAGGAGTCCTGGATGAGATTTGTGTAGGAGCAGGAATAGAAGCATTCAATGCATGATATTAGGGCGGAAGTGTTCGGGTGAATCTGGGCGAAAGCAGTGTGCCCATGGGGGCTTGGCTAGCTATTGTAATCCTGGTATGAGGACTCATAGTATCTGGGACCATTGTGTAATGGACCATTTGTAGAGGGATAGTCAAGATGTGGTTAGTTGGCAGAGCGTCTGTACCAAGAAAATAATAGGCAGTAGTAAAAGGTATTTCATCTGGATCAAATGTTTCAGGAAGCATAGGTGTGACTGTGATATCAACGCCTGCTCCTGAGCCAAAGAGATCCCGTCTAAAAATTCCAGTAGTCCAAAAAGGATCTTGACCCTCAGGTCCTATGAAAGGTCCAGTTCTTAATCCAGAAGACTGAACAACTATATCTCCGTAAGAATTCACTCAAACAATACGTCTCTTGGAGTTGGGAGGAAGTCATAAGTCCTCTCGAGAATTGGTAATTCGAAACCACTCTAAAGAGTTAATTCTTTCCACTTGTGGAGTGGCAATGTCTTGGACTTCACTTTGTTGAGGAGAGCCCTCCGGGGAGTTGGTAGGCAAGGGTTGAGAACCTTCTAGATCTTTTGTGGGTAGGCCTTGCATTCTACATGAACTACGTGGAGGGTCAATTTTGATCGAGTTAGAATTTTACAAAAGAAATTCTATGGCCAACTTGGGTAAACAAATAACATGCGCTAATAAAATCTAGGAAGGAAAACCAAGCAAACAAGACCTTCTAATTCTGAAGTCACTAGTTGGTGATGAAATCCAACGTTGTAACGACGAGACAAGAAAGGGTTGGGCTAGGGTGGAAAAGTTACATTGACGACCTGCTTAATGGACTTACACCCTGGTGCAAGCTCCCACACACAATCGTGGGTATACCCTCCAAGGATCTCGAGTGATTCTGGCCAACGTCGATTCCAGGAACTGTGAAGACGTACCCCTTCATAATCACCTTGTGTAAGACCCTAAGAACATAGGCTACTAAGGTTACCACCAACAACAATGATGCCTGGGTGAATAGTCGATAGTCCGATCCACATGCAAGGGCAAGGTATCTATCCCGAAATCAGCTTGAGAGGCTTCCACTCATAATTGTGGGTATACCTTCAAGTGACCCCCGTAATACGTGCAATCTCTACACCGATATCAACAAAGAAGGGTGAGTAACTCTTTCAATCTCAATGCGACCTCAAGTTTGACCCTTGTGTGAGAAGGGCTTCCCAGGACAAAATGATGCAAATGGAATTTGATAGTCCTTATCGCAAGATACTATTGTGTGTTTTGTCCTTTGGAGAGTGTGTCTCACTTCCTATTCCAAAGCTCTATCCTAGCTAATGTTTGTGTAAAAGAGCCCTAGAAAATGTTACTAGTTGAATTTTAAAGTTGTGCAATATTATTAAAGGTTGTTGTTACACAAAACAGAGATGGAAATGAAACCAATGTTGTGTGAGACTCTGACCCAACAATGTGTAAATAGGGATGAACAATACAAATTTTGTTCGATGAACCCTATTTACAGGAGGGAAAGAGGAGTTTTCTGGAACAATGTAAACTACGATGTATAATATTCTCTGAAATGTAATATCAAACAATCATGAACAATGCAAATTCCCTATTCGTTCTCTTTCAATACTTGAATGCCCATATTTTTCAAATAAAAGGTTGCTTAAAAAAAAGAAAATGTCTTTAATTTTTTATTAGAAACCAAGCAACGGGGATTGAACTAAGAAAAAAAAAGCAACCAACAAAAAAAAATACACAACAAACACCCAAATCGATCTTTCAATGAAGATAAAAATAAAAAACTGACAAGACCAGTGTCTTCAAATGCACATGGGTAACAATTTTCCAAGTAATAAGAAATTGAAAAGGATAATTAATCTCAACTTTTAATCCAATCAAAGGCTCCCGACCAAACAAGCACTCGGATTTGAGAATTGAAGATTATACCCTTGTTAAGAAAAGGTCAAGAGGTAAAAATTGAGAAAAAATGATCAAGAAGAGATTTCGATTTTCAAAAACTAATCATTCATGAGATTTGAAGTCAAGAAACATTCAATCACTGGCTAGAGAAGTTCATTCCAGACACACCCACCAATCTGGACATCTGAAGACACAAAAGACTTAATCCAAAAATTTTACAAGTGAGTTCGCAGTCTGACAGTGGGGTACAGTGTGATAATTAAGGATTCTTGCACGCTAGACACAGGAAGATTGCAAGAATTTTGCACTAAACTGAACATTAGGGTGTGAACTTCAGTGATTATCGCAGGCTACATAAAGGTGCAGTGCGAGAAGGTTTGTAATCAAGCAAATTTTGGAAAAATGACAGAACTTTTGAGGGAACTTCTGGATCCAAGGAGTTTGTGAGGATCTCCTCAAGACTCAGAGATTGATTGGGAATGAAAAAGGGTAGGTCAAGAGAAAATGGCCAGGTAAAAACCACCAAAATGGGTTGTATCCCCAGGGGAGTCGCCAATTTTGTTATCGGATAAATCGGTAGGTGCAGACACTAACAGATCTCCCCAGATCCACCTGGATCTAGAACAAAACAGGACAGGACATGACTCTTTTTCTAAGTTACAGTCATTGAATCTACTACCAAGAAGGAATGAGTGGCATACCTTTATATCACTTCCTTAGGTCTCTGTTATTCCCGCTTCACTCCGGTGCTCTTGAAAAATCAGGTCCAAGACTACATAAACTAACCCAAGTGAAGATAGCAAAGTATATTCAATGTCAACCTATGCATATGATCAAGGAGTTATGCAATAGAATAAGAGTGATTTTATGGGAAATGGACATGCCGCTGTATTATATTAAATGAAAGTAGAAGATATAACCAGATTGCCTTGATGTCACAAGCTTCCTTTCAGTGACCCTTGGTTCCAACACACACACTTTCTCTAAATTTGCATGAAGAAGGTCCAATACCACTTGATAGAACAAATAGAGTCTTCAAGCTTCCATCCCAACAAATTTCTTCACACAATTCTTTCATCAATTCTTCATTCAATCTTGCTTAACCTTTTTCATGAGAAACCTTTCAATATATAGAAGGAGAGATGGTTAAATGGATGAGGATGATCCCACTAAATAGGAGAAATCAGTAGGATGCCAACCATGCAAATGCCAACTCATTTTCTAGAAGATTCCATTCTATAACCTTCATGACCTGTTCTCTTTTCCAAGCTTTGAAACAGGTTCACACCCTACCTATAGAGTAGACTGTGAACAGTTCGCACCCTAAGTGTGGGTTGCCTACGAGAATGAAGGATTTTTGCACCCTATAACATAGGCATCATGCGTACCCATCTTAAAAATGTGTTTTTTGGAAGAAGACAACAATCACTTTTCTCAGGCAAAAATTTCTTTTCGGAGCCTGAATACATCACTTGTAGAGACATCACCAGAGTGACCAAAATAATGTGTAACAACCCCTCACCTTCGATGATACATCAATGGTAATGAACAAAACATAGTCTTCAAGGAAATTAATGGAGGATTGCAGGAATCCGACTGATCCAGAGTTGTAATATGCTTAACATTAAGTACACAGAGTTTTGGGAAAATCAGAAAATATAACAACCTTTTTAAGTCCTAATCAATATATTGATTTGCATGTAAAACCTATGAAAGTGAAAACATTTATACTATAAAAGTTGGGTAAATTACACTATGTGTTGAAGATCTTGAGCCAATAGGTATGCATTTTGTGTTTCTCAATGTTACTGCTTTCCTTACCGAATTCAAAGGAAAATTAATTTTGTTCTTTGCATAAAAATGTATGCAGGAGACAAGAGGTCTAGAGTTATGACCCAAAAATAAAAGAACCATGCAGGTGTTAGACCTATCCTTATTTTAGGTCCAGACTCTCTCACTATTACATACATGAGTAGTTGTAACGGAAGGGAGAATTATGTGAGATACCATGAGATATATAACATTTTCCATAATGAAGAGTACCCTTTCGACAATTAAGAGATAGATGAATACATAAACATTGGAAGAAGTGGAATTCACACTATAGTCTCCCACCCAATGCTTTTCCCTTATAGCGATGTTTCATGATGGTGCTTCACCCACCTACAAAAGGAGACAACCATGATATTCAATGCATCTGGTGTTTCAATCGCATATCTGAAGGAAAAATACATCAGAGCGAAATACAAAACCCCAGAGCCTATGGTAGCACTATATGAAACATTCTTGGATAAGTTCAGAGTTGAGCATAAGGACTTTGAAACATTGATGGATGATTGGTTTTTCAATGAGTGATGTCCAGTAAAGAAAGGGGAAAGATATATTCCTGTAAAGTAATTGAAGGATCCATACATAATTATGAATGTGATTATTTTTAGACTCTATGGCAAGGAAACTAATACTCATTTCAAGATGGAGTGGTTTCCAATGGATTACACCATGGCCAAGACTAGAAGATATTTTAACTGGGCCAACATTTTATTCTTCATCATCATAAATTGAGCTCAGGAGGGCCAAGGTATAAAAATACCATGAATTCTACATGACCACATACCTTATTCATGCAATTTGTGTTGCTCATAAATTTCTTTCTTTTAATTAGGCTTGGAACCCAAACCAACCCCTAATTCATGTATATTGTTAACAATTGTGGGAGGTAAACTGTAAATAAAACCTATATAATATTTTTGATTCCTTCTTGGCTCCTCTATACAAAGATATTTTTAGGTTTTACCCACATAGAATATCTCTAGGATCCATCAAAGCCTTAAGATAAATAGGATATTGGTATAGAAGTATTATACCTACTTCAGGATATATGGAGCCACCATACCACTGCATTTGTTGCCCAAATATGGGCCTGATAAACTATTAGCCATATAAATATCCTATTAGATGATTGAAAAATGAGTCATTGCTTACTTGTTAGACAAGAACAAAAAGTATTAGCCAATATTTCCACTCCACATAGGCAGGAATTCTCTATCAAATAAACCACACATTGAGAAAGAAGTTGAATCTCTACGAGAGCTATGTTTTTTTACTGGGAGAAAGAAAGGGCATGATCCCTAGAATGTAATATATGAGCATATAAAGGATGTCAAGTTAGCACATCAAGTTTTTCATGAGGCTAATTTTGCAGAAGATCTTTTCACTAGAGCTCTTTATTTTGAGGAAGTATTAGACATGATTCCTAGTGAACAAGCCATAGAGAAACTTCAAAAAGAGAAAGATGAAGATAGGGTTCTAGTAAAAGAAAAATTTAAAGAACTACTCCAACAATATAAGGAGAAGCTGGAATCCAAAGAAAGGGAACTAATGCATAAATACGCTGAGATATCAAGAAAGGATGAGGAAGATGAAGAGAAGTACCAACAAAGAAAAAGGAAGAGGATGAAAAGAAACAAGACAAACAGAACAAAATACAAGGAAAAGGAAAATTTCAGAGAAGAAAAATGAAAAGAAGATAGACAACATGAAATCAGAGGCCAATTCTCAAGAAGATACAAATATTGAGATGAAGAAAAGGGAAGATGAAGAACAAGCCTCATTGGCCACTCAAAATGAGGAAAGAAAGAAGATCGAAGAGGAAGAAAATATGAATGCAACCAAGTCACATGAAAAGTAACCAGAATAATCGAACCAATATATGGTGAAAAATCCTAGCAAAAGCATGGTTGCAATCCACTTAGAAGAATGTACTCCTTTGGCATCAATTCTAGGTAATCTTTCATTCACACCTCCAGGACTTGGAATAGAATGTGTTTTTGTAGTTGTAGGTGAATACTACTATAGCCACAAGACCAATGTTATTGAGATAAGAACAACAAATAGAAAAAGAGAAGGATCGAGCACAATCCAAGAAACATTTGAAAGAAGAATTAAGTGGAAAGCAAGCCTTGATCCTAAAGGGAATGCAATACATGAAGCATCAATTCTTACTTCTTTCGTTGGTGCAAACATTATGTTGTTCTATGAAGTCGTAGAAGTTATTGACATATGGAAAGAAAGGGTAACTAACTTGGAGGCTGATATGGATACCATGAAATATATTTTATCCAGACAATTTAGTAAAGAGGCCATAACAACATGACGTCTATATAGAGAAGAACTACATAGGGAATTACAACTTCAAGAAAATAGACTACATGTAGAATTTGAATAAAATGCTAGTTTGAAACATAAATTACATGTGGAAGAATTAGAACAACTTAAATCCACACATACTCAAGAAATGGAAAAGTAGTAGGAATAATGATTGGGGATAAGTGTATACAATGAGAAGATAGAAAACTAGATTTGACAACTAACACAAGCTAATGACCTCCTGGAGAAAAATTTGGAAGAAAGTAAAAAGGGAATTGTTGTCTTGGATATAGTTAAAGAAGAATCCACCAAATCTAATGAGGAACTAAGATATGTCCAGAATACATTTTTTTTTTATTAAACATAATTAAAAAGAATGGGTCAGAGCACCTGAAGCTAGGTCTACAGATGAACAATGTGAAGGAAAAGTACCAGAAGGTCTAGAGTGCCTATGACAAGATTGTAGAGTGGAAATATGTTTATGATAATCCTCCTAACATCCTACCAATATATATAGCCAAGAAGAGAATAAAACACTAAGTACTCATTGACTTTGGGAAATATATCCTCAATGACATCAAAACCACTTAGGAAATAGTTGAAAAATATTTCAAAATATTTTGGAGGACATCAGATGACTTGCTAGAAAAATTAAGGATGGAAACCCTGACAGATTTAGAAAAAGAAGTACTAACTCAAATGATAATATAATATGTGAAGGATAGAAGGAATCTCTGCATGAAGGCCATAAAATCAATAGAGGAGGTTGATAGAGAATTCATGGAAACAAGAATACTAAGTCCACACAAATTAATCCTATCAACCAAACACTTCATAAAACAGATAGTAGAAGCTCTTAAGATAGAAGTGGTAACCCCTATCTACAATAGTGAGATATATATCGAGAATATGCAGCTGAATAGAATAGACACTTTACTAGAAGACTTCAAAGTGTGGAAATGCTTCAGGGATAAAATGCAACAACCAAAGACCACTTGAATTTTTTGTAACAAATTTTCTGCATTTTGATTATTTTTTAATTATTGTAAAGTCCCGATTGGGAATATGAAATGAAGCATTGTAGATGTCATATGACAAGATGACAGTTACTGAAGTATGGAATTTTTCACTTTGTATATGAAGGACAATACTATTGTTGTAATGAAGTATGGAATTCTTCACTTTGTATATGATGGACAATACTATTATTGTGAAATTAATGAAGAGCATGATGCATTTTGGAGTATTACATTTATGTTGTATGAATTACTTCTGCAAACTTTTATGTATGTTCATATGGTCACATGTTTCCCTTTTTAATACATCTACAATATTGTAGAAACATATTGCAACTAATTTTATATGTGCATGTGATGCTGTCATTATCTCATTTGTCTTTTGAATATATGAACTCTTTCTAATTCAGACAATATTATCTTTCATTGTATTCAATCCTAGTTAGTTTTCTCCCGATCGGGATAGGAATAGGATATTTCTGCATTTAGACCTGGAATTAGTTTTGTTAGTTAGTTTAGTTATATATTTTAATTCATCTAAGAACCTTATATTCTCATATTCATATTTAGATAGAAAATTTAGAGTGGAAACGAGGCCCACATACTCATCAGAAATGCCATCCCAAACGAGAGCAAGTCTAATTGGGACTTTCCATCGGGCGTTCTCCCTTACTCTCTTGATAGGCCATTAGGACCTTTCCACATAAATGGAGTTAGAAGGAGGAACATTAAACTGAATGGTTGCAAAGAAAACACAAATCCCTACCCATTCTATTCCACTCACTAACACAACTCACTCTAGTGATTCTCATCAACTTCATCCCAACATGCTTCACATCCTCTATCATACTATGTGAATACACCCTCTTATGTTTCCACCTAGTGATATCCTATCCATTTGAAACCTATATTTTCTTCTTTGAGCCCTCGTAGATATACCATACCATAGCTTGATGCTATAATCAGAGAATCTTGCGAACGTATAGTCACTAGGAAGTGAAGAAGACAGACCAAACATCCCCCAATCGACTATTAGATACCCTATTGTAAAGAAATTCCCCCAAGGGCATACTTTTTCTTTTAAAATCATTACACCTCCCAAGAAAACCCAACCATTGGAACTCCTGAATATTACTTGTCCCAAGTCCTGCAGGGCGTTTCATAATCTTTTGATTTTGAACTAGAGTGTTTCTTGCTTGTTGTTGGTGGTGGTATACCTACCTCACCACTTGAATATCCACCTTTGACACCAAGAAGTGAACCTGAAGAAAAATATGAAGAGGAAGAAGAACCAAGAGGTGAATTGGAAGAAGAGGAAGAACTATGGTTAGTTTTGTATAATCCCCGAACCATGGCTGGAAATAATAAAAAATGTCCACCTTATGAAACTTGGTTAGTTCCTAATGTATTTGTAGTACCTAGAAAACTCCATGAAATTCCTAAACATCCAAATAAATTCTTTCCCAAGTTCAACCCAGAAAAAAAAAGACTCCATTGAAGACCACGTTAAGAAATTCTTATTGGTGGTATGACTTGAGAATGTTCAACACAAAGATGTTGTTTGTAGTTTGTCCCCCTATACTTTTGATAACAATGCCTAAATGTGGTTCTTTACTATGGAAGAAGATTCCATCACTAGTTGGAGGATTTTTGAGACCATTTTCCTTGAAACATTTGGGGAACACAAAACCTTAGAAACATTAGTTCTATACCTCTCAAGGATTAAAATGGATCCTAAAGAAAAAAAAAATATTTTAATCAATGTTTCCTCACTTTAATGAAGAAAATACCTCAAGCTTCTAAACCTATTGAAGATGTCGCCATCGATTTCTATAATTCATACCTCCCCATGTCGATGGCGATGTTTGTCAAGAATGTCAAGAAGACTACCCTGGAAGCAACTTTTAAGGAAGCCCTTAAAATTAAAAAGAACATGTTGAGTCTAAAAGATAACCCTAGAGTTGAATCTTCTAAAGACAAAACTAATTCCAAAACCAAATCAAATGCAACTAAAACCTTAGAAGATAAGAAGGATATTGATTCTTATATGGATATGGAAGCTTTCCAAAGAATTTTCAAGAATTTATCCAATGAAGTAATTGACCTTAAAAAGAACCCCGGGGAAGGATATTCTAATCCCAAGAATGTTTTTAAGTTTCAACCTAAGAAACATAAAATCACTCCTCATACCTATAAAACAAACTCCTCTACTTTTGAAGGTATTAAAATGGAAGATATTGTCCAAGCTCTCCAAGCTTGGGAAAAGGAAAATAAAGTTGAGCCTAAATAAGAACAAACAAAGGGAAATGCACAACAAGATCAATCCCAAGAGATTGATGAATTGGATGAACAACAAGTAAATTACTTTTGGGATATTTCTTATAGATTGGGAGAAGAGGAAAATATAGAGGAAGTACATATGTCCCAAAATGTAGTAACCACTAGAAGTGCAAGCAAAATGACTTCCCCTGATACCCCTTCTCCTTCTGATCCTCCTAAAATGAAATCTATACCCATAAGACCATTGATAAGAATCCCAAACAAAACGCTCCTTCTATTCCTACATCAAATTTGGATTATGATTTTTTGGAAGATATGAAGAGAATCAAGGAGAATATTTATTTGTTTGAACTTATGAAGCTTCCCCAAATCCAGGAAAATTTCATTAAAACTTTGCAAGGTAATACTTCCAAGAGTACCAAAGAAATTAATCCTAAGACAAGAAAAGGAGCAAGTAAACTTGGGAAATCTATGGATAATACAACACCTAAAATGAAATCAATTGTAAATACATATTTAAGTGGTCAGAGATCGAGATCTACCACTCCTCCCTTTTTTATCACTTTTGATATTTCTAATAGAAATGTCCATAACTATATGAAGGATTCAAGTGCTTCTTCCAATCTAATGCCTCTTAAGGTATGAAAGAAAATCAATGTCAAACCAGAAGAATTTGATATCCAAATTATACAGTTGGATAGGACCAAAGTTAAGGTAATTGGGGAACTAAATAATGTTTTGATAAATATGTCATCTAACCCTAAATTGCACCAAACTATTGACATCATTTTATTAGACATCCCCAACACCTATGGTATGCTTCTGAGCAGAGACTGGTCTACAATGCTTAAGGGATATTTCACAAATGATTGGTCACACCTATGGATCCCATATAATAGGAAACCAAATCAAATCAGATTTGATATGGAAAGATATATGAAACATGTGGTAACAAACCTAAATGACCCCAATAAACCCACCATGTTCAATCATTCCATTCTGGGCAATTACTCTTATGATTCATTTCTTGGAAACAACATAGCTAAGACTTCTCCTCATGTGGAATAAAAAACACAATTTGAAATCCTTCATTGCACTTAGATTCTTGAGCCCCATTGTAACATAGAAGATAAAACTAATAATGATTTTGTATAGTCTAACACAGTATTTAGAGATACAACAAACGTTTTTGCTAACTTCACTAACCACACTAATTCAGAAAATAAAGAAAATTATGAGTCCATACACAATATCAAGAGAGATCCTAATATGTGGAATTTATTTTTTGATCGATCCAAATCTATTTAAGGTGTAGGTGTTGGATTCATATTAAAAGACCCTAATGTAAAGATAAATTTAATAGCATGTAGACTTTAGTTTCAATGCACAAACAATACTACATAATATGAATCCCTTTTACATGGCCTAAGAAAAGAAATAGACTCGAGAGAAAATAAAATCAAGGTATTTTGTGATTCATAAATTGTTATTAGATAGGTAAGAAACACCATAAATTATATTTCAATTCGTTTCAAGCATTACCAACAAGAGCTATGGGAGTTGATCAAATTATTTGATGCATTTAATATCAGTCTTGTTCCTTGGTCTGCAAACTATGACGTTGATATGTTAGCAAATGTAGCTTCTAGACTAATTCGATCAAAAGGAATACTACATGATACTTTTTCTATGGAATTTTTTTACAAGCCTTCAATAACTGATAATGTAAGCAACTGGAGAGTTTTTATGATGACCAACATATTATAAGATTCATGCACCTTTAAAGTAACTTCAAAGATTCCATAATCTATGAAGGCCAACATGATCAAGAGATGAATATAGATGTTCCTAATTCAACGGACCAAACGTCAGAGAAAAATAGTGTCAACCCAATCAATAATATTCCCAAAAGTGTGGTAAGACTAGAGAAGTTATATGAACTTAAAGAAAAATTCAAGAAGGTAAAAAACTGCAATACCAACAACGCATCGATGTAGTTTGAAGCGATAAATTTGGGAACAAGTGACACGCCTCAAAATAGCAACCTTGGAAAACATTTCTCCTCAATAGAGAGGCAATCCTTCATCAAACTATTCAGAGATTACAATGATATATTTTCTTGTACATATGATGATCTCAAGACCTATGGAACCAATATTATCCAACATATCATTCCTATGAAACCTAAAACGAAACCTTTTCAACATAAGTTGAGAAAAATGCACCCCAACTTGGAGCCTCAAGTAAAAGAAGAGTTGAACAAACTTTTGGAAACAAGAATAATATTCCCAGACAGGCATACCCAATGGATTGCAATTCTTGTGCCTGTAAGGAAGAAAAATGGAGACATAAGAGTCTGTGTTGATTTCAGAAACTTGAATAAAGATTCAAAGAAAGATAATTATCATATGCCACCCATGGAACAAATATTACAATGTGTATCTAGTTCTAAAATGCTCTCACTAGTAGATGGTTTTTCTGGTTATAACCAGGTCTTAGTTGCACATGACGACCAATTGAAAGCTGCAGTTTGAACAAAATGGGGAACTTATGCTTACATGAAAATTCCTTTCGGATTAATCAATGCAAGAGTGACTTTCCAAAGAGAAATGGACATAGATTTTAGGGGACTAATTGGTGACTGTGTAGTGGTGTACCTGGATGATGTCACAATTTTCTTCGGGGACAAGAAAGATCATATAACTCATTTAAGGAGAGTGTTCAATATGGTATATCACTCAACCCAAAGAAATTTGTGTTTTTTGTTGATGAAGGCATGTTGTTGGGATTCATTAAATCCAAAGAATGAATGATTATTGAACCTGAGAGGACTGAAGCCATCACAAAAATCCCTTCTCCCCATAACAAGTAATGTTTGCAATCCTTCCTTGACAAGATTAATTTTTTGAGGATATTTCTTCTGAGCTTCGTCAAAACTATCAAACCTCTCGAAGACATGATTAAAATGGACTCAGAGTTCAAATGGGGTCCTAAGGAGAAATCCTCCTTCAAGAATATCAAATCAGAAATAACACATGCTATGACACTGATGAGCCCTTATTTTAGAAAATATTTAATACTCTACACATTTGCCTATGATATTATGTTTGCAATTGTTCTAACAAAAACGAATCAAGAAGGAAAGGAATACCCCATTGCCTTTATGAGTTTGGGACTACAAGGGGCAGAGTTGGACTATCTGGAAGTAGAAACACAAGTCTATGATGTCTTCAAGGAGGTCAATCATTTCAGACCTTACATGATCAAGTCTAAAACTAAGGTAATTATTCATTACCATGTTGTAAGAAACCTCTTAGTGCAGAAATATCTGGTAGAGAAAAGGGCCAATTGGATAAAATCCCTACAAGAATATGTCCTTGAAATTAATCCTTCTAGAATTATTAAGGGGTAGGTACTATGCATACTAACAGCTAAATAGACACATGACAAGGCATAAGAAGATGAACTTGATCAAGACCAAAACCTATTTGAAAAGGAACTCTAATATTATGAGATGAAGTATTATCTAAATCATGGGTCAGCTCCACATTATATTGAACCAAAGAATAAGATACCTCTTAGACTGAAGTCATTCCAATACCAGCTCATCCAGGGAATTCTATGCAAAATAAATTATGATGGTGTTTACTTGAGATGTCTCGAGAAGGAATATGTTGATAAGGTCCTATCTAAACTTCATGATGGTCCTGCTGGAGGAAATTTTGGAGGAGACACTACATATCACAAATTACTCAGAGAAGGCTATTATTGACCTACCATGTTCAAGGACTCTCATGCATATGCTAGGAAGTTCTAGGAGTGCCAAAGGTCAGATGGAAAATAAAGGAAGTATTATTTTCCCCTTCAATCGGTTACCATTGAACATCCATTCCAACAATGGGGTTTATATGTGATAGGGGAAATTAATCCCAATTCCTCTCAATTGCAAAAGTACATCATAAAATTTACATACTATTTCACTAGATGGACTGAGGCAATCCCTTTGAATACTATCAATGAAAATCACGTGATATATTTCCTTTAAACCTTCATTATAACTAGATTCGGTGTTCCTAAATCTGTGGTTTTTTATAACGCCAAGTAATTTTCTTCTTTAAAATTAACTGAATATGATCTTGAATGGAACATTACAATCAAATATTCAACTAAATATTATCCCCAAGGGAATGGGATACTGGAATCCACCAATAAGAATCTAATCAAGATCCTTAAAATAATTGTCACTTATCACCAAATAAACTAACATTTATCCATCCTTAATACTCTATGGGTTGATAGGGTAACACCTAATTCCTCTCTGGGTAATTCCCCCTTTTTCCTGGTCTATGGAAAAAAAAAACAATTTTTCCTACACATACCTTTTTTCCTTCATTACAACTTGCACAATTTGTTCAGGACAAAGAGTGCCCAGTAATGCAGCATGAATGAACATGCTCCTAAAACTTGAAGAAGAAAGGGAAAAGGATAAAAGAAACCTAATGCAACACCAATAATTAATTAAAATATGGTTTGATAAGTCATCCATAGTAAATAAGGACTTACAAGAGGGTGATCTTGTCCTTAAGTGGGATAAATAATATGAAATGAAAGGAAAACATACAAAATTACAAAAAACTCTGGCTAGGTCCATATCAAATCCATCAGAAAATTGGATCAGGAAATTTTGAACTCAATACATTGGAGGGAGACATGGAGGAGCTCCCTATCAATTGAAAAATGATCATACAATACTTCTAATCACCTTAGGTGATGTAGTATTGTACATAGTAGGTTTGTATTCTCTTTTGTAAATATTTTTCTGAANTTTCAATTTTATTTTTCCATTATATTTACGACAAAACCATTACCGATCTATCATTTTTCATACATAAGACCTGACTTGTTTCATATTATGTTACAGAGTAAAATATCATATTATGTATGGATAATTACTTGGCTTCTCAAGAAGCGAAGGTGATTCCTTGCAATCTATCATAATATAACAGATGGTTACACTTGACTAGAGAGATTCAAAATACTCTTTTTTGAAGATAACCACATACTACAGATCATATGTTTATAAGAAATTAAAGTCACATACAATTTTTTATATGTGTGATCATTCTCACCATCAGCTGAAGATCCTACATATATAGAACATGTGGCAGCTACAAGTGTCTTCTGGATAATACTAGTGAGACCTCCCTATTATTTGAACATAAAAGATAATTAGGAATATTCTTGGAAAGGACCCATGAGGATGAAATACTAACTAAGACCAGCATATCAAAGTAACTATTGTATCATCTCGCTTCCTAGACACCCATTATGCATAAATGATACATATATTACAAATCTAAATGGTGAAATTTAAATCTTGAACAAGCTAGGAAGTTGAAATAACCAATGATTGTGTGGGAAGTACAAGTAAACCCATCAGGGCTATAGATGCTTGATTTGAGAGGTGCTATGCTTTTATGATACCAAGGAAACTTCATCGGGGCTATGGACTCTCACTAGCAGTGAAACAATGCTAGGAGAGAAGAGATGAGGAACACACATCGGTCTATAAGTAGTGAGTAAAGATATTTTGTGGTGTCAAGATTTTCCCAGATTCCTGAACTAAATTAACCAAAAAAATCCCTGATTGTATCATAGGAATTATCACGAATATCATCAGGGATGTACTACATTATTCTTTTTTAGGAAAGAGAAAGTGATGTGGGTTATGCAGTACAAATGAATCTGTAAAAATTTCAGCAAATCTACAATAGGATATATCTAATATGGAGGTCTATCTGAGGCATAGATAATTGGTTCTCCCAACAAGCTGTTATTTGTTCTGACATCTACAATATTCCACTAAAACACATCATATTTAGTGGGTACCCACCAACTAAAATTTTTGCAAGGTACTGATCACTACTACTCAACTAGCTATTCATTCATAAGACTAATTTCTATGCATAATTTCTAAAGTTGGTCTGAGAAAAAATCCACCTAGAATCTATGATATGTTGATTTATGGCCCTTTGGTCTCCCTTCCTATAAGGATGTTAAGCTATTTTATTGGAAACCCTTCTACAAAAATGTGCCCAAAGACTCTACCATATGAGCCCACTCAAACATCATCATCTCTCCCTCACTGAAGTTATACAATATTACCCTTCCATCCAATTCCTTCAAAGAAAATGCATATTCAACGTCATAGCCAGGAGAGTGAAATGGAGATACACCCATAGAGAGTTTTATTCTTGGGCCAACGACGAAGTTTGTACCATGAAAAAACATATGTCATTTTCCATGATTCCTCTCTTTCATGATGACGTGTCAAGAAGATATTGGTTCTCGTAGTTCCCATGACCCGGTCATAACAAGTGGACCTCACATCCCATAACATACACACCTATGGATATATTTAACCAATATTAGCCTTTGTAAATAAAATCTCATATCATTGTCGATAAAATAGTAAGCATAACATACATAGGTGCTCCTCCTTGAAAAATCTCCCAACGACAACATCCTAAATCTAACAAGTTGTCTTCCAATGCATACGTGTCAACAAGAGATGAACCCTTAATCCCTATCCAAATTTAACTTTTGCACCATGTATAAAATTTCTCCCAATGAAACCATACACTATAATGCAATGAAACCTTTTGGTTGTACATGATATACATGACATGGCATTACGTCATTGGCTCACATTTTCAATGAACAACTTTTCATCATCATGAGAAGTCATGAGAATACCCTTTTCGCTATATGTAAAATATTCCAACAAAAACACTACCCAAGACTTCGTCATCGGGAACCAACCTCCCATACCATGACCCATATCGAACTTATTCCACCAATGACACCTTGGCCTGGTAAAATTTACCCTCCTCTTAAACAACATATAATGACTCGTTTAATTTAATAAAATAAATGCACAAAAAGGAAAACAACATATAAGACCTTGGTACCTTTTAACACATCTTTCAAGGGTAAAATATTATCATAATGGGTTATCATCATTGGAAGATGGCCTTAATTTTAAGAGTGTCAAAATGATCATAATTATCATTCCCCGACGACGACATGATTGAAGAACATTTTCTCCATTCCCTACCCCTCACCTCTAACGATAAGTCAATGGTAATAAATGTAGAATTGTCTTCAAGGAAATTAATGGAGGATTGTATGAATCTGAGTAAGCTAGATTTGTAACGCGCTTAACATTAAATACACATGGTTTGGGGGAAATCAGAAAAATATAACAACATTGTTAAGTCCTAATCGATATACTTCTTTGTATGTAAAACCTATGAAAGTGCAAACACTGCTACTATAAAAGTCGGGTTAATTACACTATGTACTGAAGATCGTGAGCCAATAGGTATGTATTTTGTGTGTTTCAAAGTTACTTATTTCCATAGAAAATTGAAAGGTAATTTAATTTTGTTATTTGCACAACAATGTATGCAGGCGATATCATTTCTAGAGTTATAACAAGAAAACCAAAGAACCAGGAAGTTGTTGGACCTATCCCTATTCTAGGTTCAGACTCTCTCTCCATTACATAGACGAGTAGTTGTGATGGAAGGGAGAATTATGTGAGATACCATGAGATATATAACATGTTCCAGAATTAAAAGTACCCTTTCGGCAATGAATACATCAATGAACGAAGAAACATTAGAAGAAGTGGCATACACATTGTAGGTGCTTGCCCAGTGATTTTCCCTTATAATGTTTTTTTATGATGGTGTTTCAAGCACTTGTAAAATGAGATGACCATGATAGTCAACACATCTGGTGTTTTTATCGCATATCTGAAAGAAAAATACATCAGAGCGAGATACAAAACCCCATAGCCTATGATAGCACTAGATGAATCATTCCTAGATAAGTTCATAGTTGAGCATAAGGACTTTGAAAGGTTGATGGAGGATTGGTTTGTCAATGAGTAGTGGCTAGTAAATAAAAGGGAAGGATATATTCTGGCAAAGTACTTGAAGTATCCATACAAAATTTTAAATGCAATGACTCATATACTCTATAGCGAGGAAACCAAAGCTAATTATAGGATGGAGTGGTTTTTGATGGCTTACAAAGTGGACAAGACTGGAAGATATTTTAACTAGGCCAAAATTTTATCCTTCAACATCATAAATCGATCTTGAGAGGCTTCTTATCGTACAGTTTGTAGCTAGGATAAAAGGCTATGAGATGGAATACCAAACTGGCGTAACATGAACCTATCCCACCCAATTTCACCACGATGGGAAGGCTCTTTCTCTTTAGGGAGGTTAGGCACAGGGGAGACGTCCCCGGTGACCTGTGGTTTTGAGGAGCCAAAAGGATAAAGGGACAAGGACTAGTTTTCCCCCGCACAAGTCACCACCTAAACAGATAGTCCTGGCTAAACAACCAATAATAAAGTAAATCCCCAATGAAGGACACCTTCCTGGAACAAGACAACAACAAACTGATACATGCAAGCTATTTCAATGGGTTACTACTTCATATCAATCAAGAACTATCTAATGAACTAATAAGAATTTTGAATATAAATATTGACGGAGTCAATGTTTATCAATAGCAATGGAAATCATATCACTTCAGCAATAATCATTTAAATTATGTGGCATTCATTATATCAAACCAACACTTTATTCAATTTATGCCTAAAACACCATTCAATTGCTCATAAGATAAGACATTGTTGCATTAATGATACAAATAGCATAAGGTAGCAGCAACACTTAGGGTTAGTAGGGTTAGCTAGAGCTAGGATTAGTGTATTTAGGGTTTTAACTTTGAGTTTTGAGAGTGTTTGGATCAAAGTATTACTTCAACGCTGGAGGTCTTAGGATCAATGCCTCAGGGTAGAATGGAGTCAATTTAGTAGAGGATGCAAGGGTTGAAGGAGGATGGCTAAGGACTAGAGGGAAGAGTTCAGAAGTGATGCTATGGTATCACCTCAAAATCAAAACCCTAGGGGAGAGAGGCTCACTCTGGTGTTGCTAAAGCAAGGCCTCGTGCTCTCTCCTCCTTCCTTAGGTTGACTTGGCAAAAAAGGCTAGCATAAAGGATAAAATCAAGACAAGAGAGTGTAATGAGGGAGAGTGTTGCTACAACAAGGCTCTATCATCAAACCCAAGAAGAAAAATGGCCCTATGTGTAGATAACCTAGGCCTAGGACGTGTCCTCCTTCTTGATCTCTATATGGTATGGCTAGCAAAGGAGAGCAAGAAAAAGGAGTGTAGCTATGGCTAGGATCTCTTCCTCTTCTTCAATGGCTGAAAATTTCTCTATTAGGGGCATGAGACAAGGACCTACTTGTGTGCTTGTCACCTAGGGTTTTGATTCAGAAAATTATAAACATATGCAAGAAAATAAGACTACAATCATTCATTTAATAAGTTTTGCAAAAAAATACTTACAATTCATCAAGAAATAACCATGCAAACCCTAGTTGTAACACCTTCCTTCAAGAGAAACACCTTAATTTTTAAAATGAAAAAAAATGTCTTCCTTCAACAAGTGCGCCTCACTAAATCAGCCAAATACCCAAGATAGGGCACAAATTTCATACCACCTTATGGAGTGAATGAGTCCTGATAAAAAAATGAGAGTGAAAATCTCTCATTTATACAAAACCTTGACCTAATTTTACATTTTAGGTCAGGTAAAAAGCCGACAAGGCCAAATTATCAAAATCATATTGTTTTACATCAAATTGTCAAGTAAAAACCCTAATTAAGCAAAAAAGATAGTAAAATCCCCTCTAAGAGAGGTGCTAGCCCTTTCTAGGGCAAATGAAACATCCTGGAGAAAAACGTTAGCCCTCCAGGGGCTATCCAATGTGCCACACGTGCCACTACTGCCCAGTCTACCTCAAAAGATGTCCAATAGGATAGATGACATCATGGTCATCAAAGGTGATGTCCCAGGCCTTCCAAGGCCAACGTCTTAGTAAAAAGGGCTCAACTCCCTAGGTTAAGCTATGTCGGGGTGCCTCTGGTGGAACACCCTCTTCTTCTCTAGTGCAAAGACTTTGATCAACCTCTGCCCTATCTCTGCCCCCTGATGGGGTCTTAGCATCCATCTGGTGGGTTCTTCAACCCCATGGAGGTCTGAACTGATCATCTCCCCGTGTGTACTAGTGGTACCTGTCTATTGTGTATGGTCCTGCACATCAAAGGCTATGCCCTCCATGGTCTCATTAGTCACAGGGATCATGGCAATGTCAATCACATTTCATCATTAATATTATTAAACACATGCATAAAATCCCTAATACATCAATCAATAGCTCAAAGACATTACACAAGCCTACAATACAAGTTTGGGGAAAAGGATAAGGCTTCCTATTGGGCTAGTGTCCACAGAAAAGGGAAATTTCCTAGAGAGACCTCATCCAAGCCATGTAAGTGAATGATGTGGTCAGGGGATGTCCAAGCATGTGGGTGCAGTAAGGGCCAAGGAAGAAACATGTTACCTATGGGTGCATTTGTAGAAAGTGAGTTGTCCCTGTCATGGATGCGTTTTTTTTCCAAGACCATTCTTGCCTTTATTGTTTTTATTCTTTTTTTTTTTTTTTATTCAAGNATGGCAATGTCATACTGCTAGGTACCCATGGACCTAATAGGTTGGCTCGTGATGAGACCCCCTATCCTCTGACTAGGTCTTGTTTTATTATTTTTTCTGGGTCCCTCTTGTTTCTTACTGAGAATATTTTTATTGCTTTCTCGAGGATCCCTGGGTGAAGCATCTCGAGTTTTATTCTTAGGATTTTATATTTTACCACCTTGCTTTTACCTTCTGGGCCTTTATCCCCTTCTTTCCACGAGGTAAGGTGCAGTCCTAAATATAGGTCAACCCAATTCCTGGACAAGGGGAGTGGGACAAGTGAGCGGGAAACAAGATGAAATATTGATTTTATGATGGGAGTGGATGATGGCCTTTCAAAAGTCCCCCCAAGTGGAAAACCAAAACCTATGGACAAAGTCTTTCTAGGACACCCTGCCAATCCCCCCAAACATGGTCAAGTGGGAAAATGTAAGATCAAAGTAGTTGTTAGAAATAAAAGGAATCAGATGCATATATTTAAAGGTTTTAATGATCAAAAGTGACACATACCATGATACCTGGACCAATTACCTCATGGAGCAAGAACTCTTTCTGATACAGGACCAAGCTGATGGTAATGGATGCTACTGCCACTAACAAGAAAAGGATGATGGAAGAAGAAAAGGGTGGGCCCTCCAGGGCTATGCTCAGGTCAATCTTTCTCTCAGTACTCCATGTCTAGGACCTGTGGGCCTCGAGACATGATATCCTAGTTATCCCTAAAAGGTGGGGATAACATCTGGCTCCAACTTAGTGACATGTGCTCACCGTAGAGTGCATGAGAACCTCAACATCTCTTGCATGACCTGCAAACCTGCTCAATCTCGATAGAAGTATCAGTAACAAAATTTGGGGTTGTAATGCCACCCTAGTATACATACATACATATATATATAGACTGAAAGAAAACAATCAATAATGTGAAGGAAACTACTTACCTATACTCACCTGTTGGCTAGATGTTTGATGTAGTCAAACAACTAGTGAAGCCAATCCAACAACGTCCCATAGTACCTACCTTTGTGCTTCATCATAAACCAGAACAGTGACAAATCAAGCACAAAAATGACATGGTTTAGAGCATATATCATATCATCAAAAATCATAAAGTCTAACTCATGGAGGCGGGTGGGAGGGATAAAATCTTGCCAAGTCCATATCTGAGGAGAGCACTCAATCCACCTTTGGAAGGGGTCAGGAAAAGTCCAAGGTTTAGAAAACCAACTCTGAGGGCTGGTAAACTGGCCACCTAGGACATCTTCGCACTCTAGAGCTCTGGAAGGGTTCGACAAAGATCTAGCAGAGGAATGGAAAACTCGCAAGGGAAGGTTGAAACACTGAGAAGATAGACTTAAATCTGTAGTTTTCAACCAACCCTTGGATTATCAAGTTTGATTAAGAGGAAACTCAATATAAAAGATATAATTTCCAACTACACCTTTAATGACACAACAAGGTAAGGCAATAATATGTGGTTGGGGAGAAAGGTCACGAGAATCCTTCTTTAGGCAAACCATATTCTTACCCCCATCAAAACTTGAGCACAATGGTGGTTGATAGTCATTTTCATAAGGTAAATATAAGTGCTCGGAGGGGTAATAATCAAAGAACTCAAGGTAAGACCAAAAATCATCAGGAAAATATGGTACTTGGTCAACCTTGGGTGTTTGGGGAGCATCGGTAAAAATCTCATCTCCTTGCTGCCACTGGTCAAGAGCCTACTGTGATAATTGCAAGGGCAACACTTGGAGATGACTCTCTATGTCGTAGATGGGATCTATATCATAATCGATTGCATCCCACCCATGTCTCCCAACATGCATGAAGTCATCAATGTTATCATATATGTCATTATCGGTATCATAACATGCAGGGTTTGAAGCATTCTTTCTCATCTCCTCCTCATCTTCCTTATCACAAAGTATAGCATTATCAAAAACTAGGAGAGGAGGGAAACTTACTTTTTATTCTTGTGCAGGAGTTTTGAAGACTTGGGTGTCTTCAACATGTGTCATGGTTTCATCCTCAAGAACTACCCCTTCATCTTTAGTTGTGCAGCATGGAAGGTCTGATTCTTTCGGGGATTCCATTTCTCCTTCATTTCCTGAATCATGGGACAAGGTGTCATCGAAATCCTAAAGTGGAAAGAAACTAACCTCATCTTCGCTTTGTTGTGCAGGAGAAACAGGTTCTTCGATGACCTCATCAAAGGGAGGAGTATGGGTTGGTACTTTGTCATCTTGCTTAGGTTTTTTCTCCTTAATCATGTCCTCATTCTGCTGGTTAAAAACTTGTTCCCTTCTTTCTTGGGGATCATCAGTAAAGGTTTCAAAGGAAACTAGTTTTATCAGGTTGAGAGTGTCCACGGTACGATCATTGGTTCTGGACAAGGAGATATTTTTATCGAATCAAATGGCCATGTTGTGAGCTTCTACAAGCATTTTTGGACCCTTTTTATTAATAGGAGGAAGCTTAAATGACCCATAAGTCCATTGGTATAGAGATATATGAGATAGTTTCCTTTAGGATGATAACTTTCAAGAATGTGGTACAAAAAATTCTGAAACCTAACCCCGAAATATTTGATGGTCTCATCCTCTGTTTTATGCATTCAAGACCTCTCATCAATGATTGGATATCTTCCATTTTTAGAACCCACCTTGCAATAAAGATTTCTTCAAATTGGTCCATAGATGTGATGCTGGCAGTTGGAATATTATCATACCATCTTCTAGCGTCTCCATGTAGAGTGGTAGAGAAGAGTTTCATTACCAATTCTTCAACGTCATCACTGACAGGGTGGTACTAAAAGAAAGTCCAAAATTTGCTCATGTGATAATCGATATTTTCTCCATCGATGCCAACAAATCTAGGGATCCATTTTTTATACCAATGGGGCATTTGTCTAGGGTATCCTGGGATTTTTCTCATATCTAAAGGCTTGTAGTTCTTGGGATCCCATTGTGAAGTCATTGTTGGCTTCGTCATTAGTGGAGTCGCTAGATAATTTTATTGAAACTATCAAAAATAAGGGAAAACACCCTAATGGAGTCACCGGGTAAGCTTGTAAGATAAGAATTTTTAGAGGCAAGGCTTACCGAAAGGTGTCATCTTGAGGAGAATTGACTCAGTTTCCCTCGCAATAGTGCCAAAATGTTATCACATAGTTTGTAGCTAGGATAAAAGGCTATGATATGGAATACCAAACTGGTGTAACAAGAACCTATCCCACCCAATGTCACCACGATGGGAAGGCTCTTTCTCTTTAGGGAGGTTAGGCACAGGGGAGATGTCCTCGGTGACTTGTGATTTTGAGGAGGCAAGAGGATAAAGGGACAAGGACAAGTTTTCCCCCTCACAAGTCACCACCCAAACAGATAGTCCCAGCTAAACAACCAATAATAAAGTAAATCCCCAATGAAGGACACATGCGTGGAACAAGACAACAACAAACTAATACGTTCAATCTATTTCAATGGGTTAGTACTTCATATCAATCAAGAACTATGTGATGAACTTATAAGCAATTTGAATATAAATATTGACGGAGTCAATTTTTATCAATAGCAATGGAAATCATATCACTTCATCAATAATCATTTAAATGATGTGGCATTCAATATATCAAACCAACAATTTATTCAATTTATACCTAAAACACCATGAAATTGCTCACAAGATAAGACGTTGCTGCATTAATGATACAAATAGCATAAGGTAGCGGCAACACTTAGGGTTAGTAAGGTTAGCTAGATCTAGGTTTAGTGTAGTTAGGGTTCTAACTTCAAGTTTTGAGAGTGTTTGGATCAAAGTCTTACTTCAACGCTCGAGGTCTTAGGATTAGTGCCTCAGGGTAGAATGGAGTCAATTTAGTAGAGGACGCAAGGGTTGAAGGAGGACTACTAAGGACTAGAGGGAAGAGTTTTGAAGTGCTGCTATGGTAGGGCCTCAGAATCAAAACCCTAGGGAAGAGAGGCTCACTCTTGTGTTTCTAAAGCAAGGCCTCGTGCTCTCTCCTCCTTCCTTAGGTTGACTTGGAAAAAATGGCTAGCATAAAGGATAAAATCAAGACAAGAGAGTGTAATGAGGGAGAGTGTTGTTACAACAAGGCTCTATCATCAAACCCTAGAAGAAAAATGGCCCTAGGTGTAGATAAACTAGGCCTGTGATGTCTCTTCCTTCTTGATCTCTAGATGATACGACTAGCAAAGGAGAGGAAGAAAAAGGAGTGTAGCTACGACTAGGCTCTCTTCTTCTTCTTCAATGGCTAAAAATTTCTCTATCAGGGGACATGAGACAAGGACCTACTTGTGTGATTGTCACCTAGGGTTTTGATTCAACAAATTATAAACATATGTAAGAAAATAAGACTTCAACCATTCATTTAAGAAGTTTTGCAAAAAAATACTTACAATTCATCAAGAAATAACCATGCAAACCCTAGTTGTAACACCTTCCTTCAAGAGAAACACCATAAAATGCGAAAAAATGTCTTCCTTCAACAAGTGTGCCTCACTAAATCAGCCAAATACCCAAGATAGGGCACAAATTTTAGACCTCTGTATGGAGTGAATGAGTCCTGATGAAAAAATGAGAGTGAAAATCTCTCATTTATACAAAACCTTGACCTAATTTTACATTTTAGGTCAGGTAAAAGGCCGATAAGGCCAAATTATCAAAATCATAATGTTTTACATTAAATTGTTAAGTAAAAACTCAAATTAAGCAGAAAAGAGAGTAAAATCCCCTCTAAGAGAGGTGCTAGCCCTTTCTAGGGAATATGAAACATCCTGGAGCAAAACTTTATACCTCTAGGAACTTCTCCAACATGCCACACGTGACATTGCTGCCCAGTCTACCTCCAAAAAACTCCAATAGGATGGATGACATCATGGTCATCAAAGGTGACATCCCAGGCCTTCCAAGGCCAACATCTCAGTAAAAAGGGCTCAACCCCTTAGGTTAAGCTATGCTGGGGTGCCTCTGGTGGAATGTCCTCTTCTTCTCTGGTGAAAAGACTCTAATAAACCTCTGCCCTATCTTTGCCCCTTGATGGGGTCTTAACATCCATATAGCAGGCTCTTTAGCCCCATGGAGGTCCAAACTGATCGTCTCCCCATGTATACCGGTCCAAATGGCACTTGCCCGTCGGGTATGGTCCTGCACATCAAAGACTATGCCCTCCATGGGCTCATCAGTCACAAGGATCATGGCAATGTCAATCACATTTCATCATTAATATTATTAAACACATGCATAAAATCCCTAATACATCAATCAATAGCTCAAAGACATTACACAAGCCTGCAATACAAGTCTGGGGAAAAGGATAAG